>CAUYLG010018681.1:0-174641 GCA_963573385.1 Cacajao melanocephalus
TGTAAATTGGCTAAATGCTCAAATTAAAAGACACAAATTGGCAACTTGGGAAAAGAGTCAAGACCCTTCAGTGTGCTGTATTCAGCAGACCCATCTCATGTGCAAAGACATACATAGGCTCAAAATAAAGGGATGGAGGAAATTTTACCAATCAAGTGGAAAGCCAAAAAAAAAAAAAAAGAAGAAGAAGAAGAACCCAGGGATTGCAATCCTAGTCTCTGACAAAACAGACTTTAAACCAAAAAAAAAAAAAAAAAAAGACAATGGCATTACATAATGATAACGGGAACAATTCAATAAGAAGAGCTAACTATTCTGAATAACTATTCTGAATATATATGCACTGAATACAGGAGCACCCAGATTCATAAAACAAGTTCTTAGAGACCCACAAAGAGACTTAGAGTCCCACACAATAATAGTAGGAGACTTTAACACCCCGCTGTCAGTATTAGACAAATCAACAAGACAGAAAATTAACAATGATATTCAGGACTTGAACTCAGCTCTGGATCAGGTGGACCTAATAGACATTTACAGAACTCTCTACCCCAAATCAACAAAATATACATTCTTCTCAGCACCACATGGCACTGATTCTGAAATTGAACACATAATCGAAAGTAAAACGCTCCTCAGCAAATGCAGAAGAACTGAAATTATAACAGTCTCTCAGACCACAGTACAAACAAATTAGAACCTCAGGATGAAGAAACTCACTCAAAACCACACAATTTCATGGAAATTAAACAACCTGCTCCTGAATGACTCCTGGGTAAATAATGAAATTTTTCAAAGCAGAAGCCAAGAAGTTCTTTGAAACCAATGAGAACAAAGAGACAATATACCCGAATCTCTGAGACACAGCTAAAGCATTGTTAAGAGGGAAATTTATAGCACCAAATGCCCACATCAGAAAGCTAGAAAGAGCTCAAATTGACACCCTAACATCACAATTGAAAGAGCTAGAGAGGCAAGAGCAAACTAATCAAAAAGCCAGCAGAAGACAAGAAATAACTAAGATCAGAGAAGAACTGAAGGAGGTGGAGACATGAAGAACCCTCCAAAAAAATCAACAAATCCAGGAGCTGGTTTTTTTTTTTTTTTTTGATTAACAAAATAGACTGCTGGCTACACTAATATTAGACATAGAAGAATCAAATTGACACAATAAAAAATGACAAAAAGGTTATCACCACTGATCCTACAGAAATACAAAAAGTACCATCAGAGAATACTATAAACACCTCTATGCAAATAAACTAGAAAATCTAGAAGAAATGGATAAATTCCTGGGTGCATACAAGCTACCAAGACTAAACCAAGAAGGAGTCGAATCCCTGAATAGACCAATAACAAGCTCTGAAATTGAGGCAGTAATTAGTAGCCTACTAACCAAAAAAAGCCCAGGAACGGTTGGATTCACAGTTGAATTCTACCAGAAATACAAAAAGGAGCTGGTACCCTTCCTTCTGAAACTATTCCAAACAATTGAAAAGGAGGGACTCCGCCCTAACTCATTTTATGAAGCCAGCATCATCCTGATACCAAAACTGGGAAGAGACACTACAAGATGAACATCAGTGCGAAAATCCTCAATAAAATACTGGCAAACTTAATCCAGCAGCACATCAAAAACTTATCCATCACAATCAAGTTGGCTTCATCCCTGGGATGCAAGGCTGGTTCAACATATGCAAATCAATAAACATAATCCATCACATAAACAGAACCAAAGACAAAAACCACATGATAATAGATGCAGAAAAGGCCTTTGATAAAATTCAACATCCTTCATGTTAAAAACTCTGAATAAACTATGTATTGATGGAACAGATCTCAAAATAATAAGACCTATTCATGACAAACCCATAGCCAATATCATACTGAATGTGCAAAAGCTGGAAGCATTCCCTTTGAAAACTGGTACAAGACAAGGATGCTCTCTCTCACCACTCCTATTCAACATAGTATTGGAAGTTCTGGCCAGGGCAATCAGGCAAGAGAAAGAAATAAAGAGTATTCAAATAGGAAGAGAGAAAGTTAAGTTGTCTCTGTTTGCAGACGACATGATTTTATATTTAGAAAACCCCATCATCTCAGCCCAAAAACTTCATGAACTGATAAGCAACTTCAGCAAAGTCTCAGGGTACAAAATCGATGTGCAAAAATCACAAGTATTTCTTTACACCAACAGTAGGCAAGCGGAGAGCCAAATCATGAATGAACTCCCATTCACAATCACTACAAAGAGAATAAAATACCTAGGAAATACCACTAAAAAGGGGCATGGAGGACCTCTTCGAAGAGAACTACAAACCACTGCTCAAGAAAATAAGAGAGGACGCAAACAAATGGAAAAACATTACATCTTCATGGATAGGAAGAATCAGTATTGTGAAAATGGCCAAAAGTAATTTATAGATTCAATGCCATTCTCATCAAACTACCATTGACATTCTTCACAGAATTAGAAAAAACTATTTTAAATTTCGTGTGAAATCAGAGAAGACTCCATATATCCAAGACAATCCTAAGCAAAAAGAACAAAGATAGTGTAATGCCTCCAGCAGATAAACTTCAGACTATGCTACAAGGCTACAGTAACCAAAACAACATGGTACTGGTACCAAAACAGATATATAGACTGAAGTAGCAGAACTGAGACCTCAGAAATAACACCACACATCTACGACCATCTGATCTTTGACAAACCTGACAAAAACAAGCAATGGGGAAAGGATCTCCTATTCAGTAAATGGTGCTGGGAAAACTGGCTAGCCATATGCAGAAAACTGAAACTGGACCCCTTCCTTACACCTTATACAAAAAATAACTCAGGATGAATTAAAGACTTAAATACAAAACCCAAAACCATAAAAACCCTAGAAGAAAACCTAGGCAACACCATTCAAGACATAGGCATGGGCAAAGACTTCATGACAAAAACACCAAAAGTAATTGCAACAAAAGCCAAAATTGACAAATGGTGTTAAAGAGCTTATGCACAGCAAAACCAGCTATCATCAGAGTGAACAGGCAACCTATGGAATGGGAGAAAATTTTTGCAAGCTACCCATCTGACAAAGGTCTAATATCCAGAATTTACAAGGAACTTAAGCATATGTACAAGAAAAAAACAACCTCATCAAAACGGGGGCAAAGGTTATGAACAAACACTTCTCAAAAGAAGACATTTACATGGCCAACAAACGTGAAAAAAAGCTCAACATCACTAAGCAAAATTACAGTGAGATACCATCTCATGCCAGTCAGAATGGTGGTTATTAAAAAGGAAATGCTGCTAGCAAGGCTGTGGAGAAATAGGAACGCTTTTACACTGTTGGTGAATTAGTTCAACCATTGTGGATGACAGTATGGTGATTCCTCAAGGATCTAGAATCAGGAATACCATTTGACCCAGCAATCCCATTACTGGCTATATACCCAAAGGAATATGAATCATTCTACTATAAAGACACATTCACCAGTATTTTTTTTTTTAAGATGGAGTCTCACTCTGTCACAGGCTGGAGTGCAATGGTGCAATCTCGGCTCACTGCAACCTCTACCTCCCGGATTCAAGTGATTCGCCTGCTCAGCTTCCCAAGTAGCTGGGATTACAGGTGCACACCACCATGCTTGGCTAATTTTTTGTATTTTTAATAGAGACAGGGTTTCACTATGTTGACCAGGCTGGTCTCAAACTCCTGACCTCGTAATCCACCCACCTCAGCCTCCCAAAGTGCTGGGATTACAGGCTTGAGCCATTGTGCCTGGCTGCACATGTATATTTATTTATTGCAGTGCTATTTACAGTAGCAAAGACATGGAACCAACCAAAATGCCCCTAAATGATAGACTGGATAAAGAAAATGTGATGTGTGTACACTATGGAATACTATGCAGGCATAAAAAGGAATGAGATCATGTCCTTTGCAGGAACACTGATGAAGCTGGAAGCCATCATCCTCAGCAAACTAACCCAGAAACAGAAAACCAAACACTGCATGTTCTCACTCATTAGTGGGAGTTGAACAGTGAGACCATATGGACACAGAGAGGGGAACAACACATACTAGGGCCTATTAGCGGGTGGGGCTTGAGGGAGGGAACTTAGAGGACAGGTCAATAGATGCAGCAAACTACCACAGCATACGTATACCTATGTAACAAACCTGCGCATTCTGCACATGTATCTCATTTTTTTTAGAAGAAAAAAAGATTATAATGAAGGTATATAATGGAATAGCTGTATCATCTAGGTTTGTATAAGTATACACTATGATGGTTGCACAACAAACTGACAACATGTTGCTTAGGATGTATTCCCATTGTTAAGTGATGCGTGACTGACTACACTAATTGGGATTTTATATGACAAGTTAAATACTCACTTATCATGCTGTTTTCTTTTTCCATTGGCTCCAGAAGTGTGTGTTTCAAACCTCTGGATACCAAATTTGTATTCTTGTATCTTACTGAGTGTCGTAAAGCACAGTGACGATGGGCATTTTAAGACCTCAGATTTGAAAACATGGGTCTCTAGAGAAGTAGACTAACCTTCAAGAGAAAGATGAGGAATGCTCCAACTATTTGTGTTCCTATGGCTTAAAATTAGGGACATAAACTGTGCCAATCATAAAACATGATTTATGGGATCCCATTTAGAGGCCTCACAGAGTGCCAGCAAGAGACTACCATGGATTACAGGAGGTGCCATTAGACCTCTGCTTTCAGTGATGCTTTAGGCTTTCCAGGTGTGGAAGTTTTCCTCCATCCTCAGAACTTAAGCATACATTGGCAAAAGAATAAAGAGGAAAATGTAATGTTTTGTATTAATATCATTCACTTCCTATGTATAATCTAGAATATGTAGTCAGACTAAAAGGAATTCATTTTGTTACCAAATTGACTATGTCTTTTGACTTATCAAAGCTCTTCTCTGGTAACAAGACGGTGCCTTTTTTCTTTATACATAAATGTTTATGTTCACTCTTCCTGAGCCTTGTATGGAAAGCGAAGTAAATGAGCCCAGTGTTTTTGACCATAAGCTACCTACCCAGCATACTTTAATATTCTGTTCTTCTGGGTGAAGCATGGTTCTTGTAAGCTTGTATTCTTACCCTAAGGGTTTAATTTGTAGCGAAGGACTAGGTAAATCAGATCCAACAAAGTAGGAACATTTTGGAAGGCAGGGAATTTTAACTTCAGTCTAATGGTCTCGTACAGGGTTTAAAAAACTAGTTTTGTAAAGGTCCATGGTAAATGTTTAGGCTCTGCAGACCAAGAGCTGCAGCTGTCACATGCAGTCCATCACAGTTACTCAACTCTGCCACTGTTGTGCAAAAGCAGCCAGAGATAATACGTAAATAAAAGAGCATGACTGTCTTCCAATAAAACTTTGTGTACTTTGAGTTTCATATAATTTTTACAAGTTATGAAATAATTCTTTTGATTTTTTTCTAGCATTTGAAAGTACAAAAATCATTCTTTAGCTCATGAGCCATGAACTGCATTGGGCCATGCTCTAGTAGTAGAGCTGACCCCTGCTCTGGTAGTGAAAAGGCTTAAAACTCAGGGGATGGGGGGGATTATGCCATACATCAGTTTCTCTTCTCTTTCTTCTCTTATCTAAAAATATGTCATTAAGCTGTGCCTCTCAGGAATGGCATGCAAATAAAATTCAAGACTGGATGACATACAAGTGCCAGGTATTTTTAATACTTGTTAGTTGGAGTGACAACACTTGCAGCTAAACTTTCTGCTGTGGTTGTTTTAAAACTGTGCTTTAACTCTGGAGCATCTTTTTCTATATAATGGAAAGCCAAGGGTTTTCTCAGGACATTGCAGGAAGAAGAGAGTATTTTCTAGTTTTCTTCTCAGTGGTTTATTTCTGACAGTTTTAATACCTTTTTACAACTTATTTTCAGTCAGTTTTGTAAGCTATTGTTTTGGATTTGGCAGCAACAACTAAATGAGAGTACGCTTTACAGGGCAGAGCACTCGTGATTTTCTAGGGCAGCTGGAGTCTTGCTGCACAAGTGAATTTAATGCTATTTTATTTTCCTGTTTATTTCTGAAATGTGGCTCATGTTATTTGCAGGTGAAGATAATGCATTAAATTCCTAGCAATTGAATAGAGTAAAATGTACACTTGATTTAATTTGAAAACAGCATGACTCTCAGATTTAAAATGCATTACTATGTTTGTGAATTGTTTATAGTCACAGAAATATCTGTCATTTGCTTTATTTAAAAATTTCAGGTGGAGAAACCTTGCAGTGGTGGCCAAGATTTACTTCTTTATCCAGCTAAGAGAAAGCAGCTTTTGAGAAATGAACTGGACGCTGAGAAAGTACCTCCATCCCCGCTACCTGCTCCCAAACAAACAGCACCGTTGAAAGGGAGTCCACCTGTTATGCCAGGAGACTTTAAAGAGAAAGTGGCAGAGCTGCTGGTGAAATACACAAGTGGCCTTTGGGCTAGTGCACTCCCAAAAGCATTTGAGGAAATGTACAAAGTGAAATTCCCTGAGGATGCCTTAAAAAATCTTGCCTCACTTTCTGATGTGTGCACCATAGACTACATTTCTGGAAATCCCCAGAAGGCCATTCTGTATGCCAAACTTCCATTGCCCACTGAAAAAATCCAAAAGGATGCAGGGCAAGCACATGATGATCATGATATCAAGGCTATGGTTGAACAAGAGTATTTGCAGATAGAAGAAAACATTGCTGAAAGCGCTAATACCTTTATGGAGGACGTAACAGTTCCTCCTTTAATGATTCCAACTGAAGCATCACCATCTGTATTGGTGGTTGAACTGAGCAACACAAATGAAGTGGTTATCAGGCAAGTTTCATTTTCTAATTCTTTAGAATCCTGATTTACTGTTGTCACTTGACTGTTCTTCCCATGGATGCTGAGGGTTAAAGGAAGAATAATATATTCTTAGTTCTATAGAGTTAGAGTGAGGCTTAATAATGTATTAATATTTGTTGAATGTTCAAAATACACAACTATCCTAACATTACTAATAGCTTTAAAAATTACAACGATAATATGAACTTGAAAAAAAGATTTATGTCAAAAGGGTGATGGTAACTATATTATGTCAAAAGCAATACCTAGTTCACAGAAAAAGCAAGTGCCCCACATACTACATAATACTATTTAATCTGGGAGTAGTATTTCTTGAAAGTAAAAATAGCTCAGAACTGCTTTCCTTGTATAATACATCAGATTAGGCCTTGGACCCATGGTGTTCTGTTATTTGAGCCTTTCGGTATCATTGCCTGGGAGAAGGCATCGTTGCCTAAGTAGCTAATGATAACTAGAATAACAAAAAACAGTCCAGCTCCAGGCACCTGTCTTGGACTTTTGGAGAAAATGCAGAATACATGGAAACTATAGAAAGACACTAATCTGCAGTTTCCAGTTGGGAAAAAGAATGGAACCTGTGTAGCTGAACCCCTGGAGGCACCAGTCCAGGGTGTGGCCATGGCTAGGCAGATCAGAAAAATGCTGAAATAAACAGAATCTGGGCTCCTTCATCCAAATGGTCCTTTGGTTTGGGCTGTCACTCCTCTAGAGACCCATAACTGAGCTGGAAAGGCCCAACAAAGGACCACAAAAAATAATCAGAATCTTTAAATGAAAGGAGAGCTCAGAAATGTAAAGCTCTTCCTTTTGAACAAATGAAATCTGAGTAGATAATAGAGTGAACCTAGTATCTTCTGATGCTCAAACTAGAAGAACCTCCAGAAACTTTAGAGAGGATAAAGCTTTAATTCTAAGCTGTGGTGTGGCCTGAAGATACAAATAGATTGCTGAGGGCTAGAGGTCCCGGTATGTTTCACTAATGTATTGAAGTAAAGGAAAGATATTGAAGGCCACATTGCCAGCTTTTACCATTTGACATTATAAAGAAACCTCCATGGCAGGATCCTTTGGTATCTGTTAACCAGTAATTGTTGGTGCCATAGTCAGAGACCAAGCACCAGGCTGGACCAATCACATGATTTCTGTTGCTGTCACCAAGGTTTGTCAGGAGTCTGGATCAGTTTTAGGACTTTAGTAGGAGGGTTCTAATCTATTTCAGGATGATTAGGTCCAGGGTCTTCAGATTATTTAAATACCCTTTCCCAGTGGGAATTTAAATCCTGGAGTCAGCATTTTAGATGTTCAGCAGAGTGGCTGGCAGCCAGCAAGCATGGTGGGTAATGTCTGCCATTAGGCTGACCATAGGTCATTGGCTTCTGCCCTCCCCACAAGACTTTGCAAACCTCTACCAGACTGAACCCTGTTCTGTACCTGCATCTTCACCCAGGAAGGCAGTAGACACTGGAAGCTGGGTCTCTGGCTCATTAGGGCCGGGAGATGCTATGACAGAACCTTCACGTCAAATATGGAAATCGCTTGTCTCTTGTCTCAAAAACTAACTTTGTAAAACTTCATATTTATGACATCCCTAAGTTGGCCTATGGATCATTCTTTGCCCCCCTTGCTCAGGTAATTCAGGGACAATATATGACCTCATTCTCTTCATTACCCACTCTCATACCAACTGTAATGTCAGTCCTGCACTCTGCCCCATCCAGCACCCTCTGTCTTCCCCCTATCTGTGCAGCCCTCCTTCTCTCCTGGCTGCTTAAGACAACAGAAGTTACCTGCAGATCCCAAGCCACTTCTCGTCACCTTCCTCCCTTCTGGCAGGAGCCTGTGGTTGGCAGACCACCACATCAGGGCTGCAGCCCAGGCCTCTGCCAGTTGAGCGCCCAGGGCTATGTAGCAGCACTAGGGGGCAGCCCAGGGAGACTCTAGGTCCCAGGAAATGGGCACTTGGGTAAAGTTGCAGACCTTCTGGAGGACTTCAGAGCCAAGAGTGCAGCAGTATTCCAGGCAGTGCCTTAATATTTACAAAGCTCAATACATTTAAATGATAGTAGCTGGCTCAGTGGCACATACACATCCTCCCAACTATTCAGCAGGCTGAGGTGAGAGGATTGCTTGATCCCAGGAGTCTAGCCTAGGTAACATAGCAGTGAAGCCCTGTCTCCAAAAAAAAAAAAAAAAAAAATTAAATGTAAACGATAATAGTATGGCAAAACTTCTGCAGCTATTTCTGAAGCCAGTATGCACATAATATTTCATTTTAAAATAGTCATTGTACCTTGTTTCCATTTTGTGTAGGACTTTCTGCAGTGTTTTTTTTTTCCCCCTAGTAATGAATAGGTTGACTATGGCATCTTCTGCCTGGCTGATAATTGCCAAAAATACATAGAAATAGTCCTAAAGGAGCCATTTCTTAGAGCTGTACAGACCACTTGGGGCCTGGGTAAAACCTGGAACAATAAGAAGAACAATGTTATTGTGGCATCTCCTCTGTCTCCCTGGCCAAATGGTGCTGGTGCTGTTAGAGTATAGCCTTCCAGCTAAAAAGGCCTTAATTCTATGGCTGGGACAGCTTCTGTTACATGACCCAAACTTGATTTGCCAGGTTTTACAGCCTGGAAGGAGACCCTTGATGAAGTCATCTCTTAGGACATAAGTACAAGAAAACAGTAGCCTGTTTTGATAACGTGAACTGGGACAAGGTGACCACAGTTATCAACAGTAGAAAACTGTAGAAGAGAATAAGAACATAATCCTAAAAAAAAAAAAATGTATCAGTAAGCATACAGTTTTAGAGACATTTGGCTAGAATATGGTACTACTTTTAATGGTATCAGAAATCTCCGTTTTGTTGTAATTTGTTCAAATTGTTTAATAAGTTTGGAGAGGGTGTCACATTGTTGTGTTTAGTGTACTTAAAGCTTTGTTTTTTCTCTAGTAAAATTTCATTGCTTTTCAAAGCTTGATCCAGCCTTAGTTAGGGCAAAACTATGTGCTAGATTCTCTTCTTAGTAATCTGTAAAGATTTCCAGCAGCCTTAGTCAAGATCCAGCATTGACCCTCGCTTCTGGCCTCCAGGCCTCCCTTGGCATCTCCATTTTCCATGTTTCTTCCTCTCTCCTCTTCCCGACTCTTTTCTCAGCCTCGTCCTTCCTGAGGACACCATCACTGCTTCCTATTATGCTCTCGTTCTCTGGATTGCTTCAGATTTCCTTTGTTGTGGGATATGTTGAACCAAACATTTGCTGTGTTGTTTGGTGTGTGTTTTATGCAATCTCCATAATCCCTTCTTTTCCAAGAGGTAACTGTTCACTGAATACGTGTTCTTTTCCCTGTTGACGTAAGCAAGTCCGAGGCTGGAACCAAAGATGGCAGCAGAGAAAACAGAAGAACATAAATGAATTCCTCTTGCTTTTCTTCTAGGTTGCTTCATTTGTGTTCTCTTCTTTTAACTGATTCAGATATGTGGGCAAAGACTATTCTGCTGCTCAGGAATTAATGGAAGATGAGATGAAGGAATATTACAGTAAGAATCCTAAGGTCACACCAGTCCAGGCCGTGCGTGTTGGGCAGTTGCTGGCCATAAATGCCGAGGAGGATGCCTGGTTACGGGCACAGGTCATCTCAACAGAAGAGAACAAAATAAAGGCAAGCACCGTTTACTTTGTCATAGCATCATGGACACAAATACCTTATTATTTTCCAACTGTAAATATTCTTTACATTTTTCAAATGTAAATGTTGTATCCTATAACTATATGTAGTTTTCAATGGAAGTTTAAAAGATAGTATCTGTAAAAGGTTATCCCTGTCAGCCTTTGAATTCATGGTAGTCATACTATCTCAGAGTTTTAGTTAAAAAAAATAAATTCTCCATGGGAGCATCCATAACCCATTATCCAATCAGGGAAAGACACTTCCTATTCTCAGGGGATGTGTAATGACTACTGAGCAGAGCTCTGTGGGCCTCTTATCAAGGCCAGTACTTTGGAGTAAGGGAAGCCATAAGACCAAAGGAGACAATTCTTCTTCTCCTTCTGTAGCCTAGACACAGGTCCTTCTCCACAGCTGCTCCTGGCATAGCCCTCTTCACCCTCTTGGAAAGGCCAGTAGGCTCTTTTGCCTCTCTTCCATCAGCAGACTCTTAAGACTTCTGGGCTCGGCTACATTCGTGGATATCAGGCCCTGCCCTGTGCCTCTTCATAGTGTCAATTCAGAGACCAAGAAGCACAGTTTCCCTGAGAGCGGCAGTGTCTCAGGGCCTAGGAACTTCCAGACAAAATGCAGAGAAATTACGTATTAGCTCCGTGTGCTGTGTGGTCAGTTGTCCTAGTCTGCTTTTAATGTGTTTCTTCTTTCTATCTTGATGGAAGCTGTGTGTCTGTTTGGAATTTATCCTTTGAATATTGGGTCTGCTACTTTATAGAGAATTTGGAGGGAGAGAAAGTCTTTTCTTTCTTGATTGTTAAGATGTCTCCCTTCCCTAAAGAGAAATGTGCTTTAAGATTGGGTTCGTTTCTGTCCTTCATGATGAGAAGGACAGTGTAGAAGGGTGACCCTAGGTCCCCACTTCTATAGTCCCTTGTGTTTTTATGGAGCACTCTTGGATCATGAGGGAAACGTGTCTAAGATCTTTCGGTTTTCTCTAGATTTTGCAATCAGGGAAATATGCTTCTATTTCTGCAGCCTCTGTTCCATAATACGAAACCTTATTCCATGGGTCACTGTCAGCCGCCAGCCAGTAATCCCATATGTGTCATTGAGTGCAAATGACCAGTCCCTGACCCAGGCTTAAGTCCATCAGTTACTGGCCACTGAACCCCCCGCCTCAGGTAGGAGTTGGGAGGTCAGAAAAGGATACTGCTGTTTCTTAACCAGGTTGCTCAATAGTAGAGGCCCCAACCCTCTCCAGAAGTAAGCTCACCCAACCACCAAGCCGCCCTTTCCCATTTGCAGAGCCATTTAGGAAATTTCCTAGCCAAATCTACAGAGGCACAAATGTTAAGTAATTTGGCTGACTTAAAAAATCTGAAAATTGGAAAATAGTTTGGCAGTTTCCTATAAACGCTTAGCGTATGATCCATAAGGCCCACAAGATATCTTGTACAGACGTGTGTGTTGCGGCATTATTATTAATAGCTCCAAACTGGACACAGCCCAAATGTTCACCAACAGGTGAGTCATAAAAGTGAGTTATAGTTTATTCATATAGTGGAACACTGTTCAACATAAAAAGGAATTAACTACTGACATGAACAGTTTCATGGACAAATCTCACAGACTTTGTGCTGAGCAAAAGAAGCCAGGCACAAGAGAGTAATGTTGTATGATTTATATAAATGATGTATAATAACAGGTAAAATTCATCCAGTGATAGAAATCAGATCAGTGGTTGCCTGGGACAGGAGGTGGAGGGGGGCTAATTGCAAAGGGCAAGAGGGAACTTTTTGGGGTGGTGTAAATGGTCTATGTGTTGATTATGGTGATAATTATATGGATGTATACATTGGTCAAAGCCCATCAAACTATGTTGTAAACAGGTATGTTTTATTCAGTGTAAATTATACTTGGATAAAGTTTGAAACAAATGTGGAAGAAGCTAAGGACCACGATGATCACTGGACCAGTGGAGAACACAGGGCTTGGACACTAGTCCTGAGTCTGCCTGTATTTGGGTGTGTGCCTTTGGTCAAGTCCCTTCATTCCTCGGGTCTCTAGTTGATAATAGATAACTATCCCTAAACGTCCCTAGATAAACTTCTATTTCCTGGCTGTTTCTCTCCCCTGGCCCTTAGGAAGTTCAATAAAAGCTGATCTATTTTAAGGCACAGGGATTTCTTATGAAGAGAAGAATCATACGTAAATCCTAGTGACACATTAATAGTGTAACAGTATTTACAATAAATAATGCAGATATTCCACAAGGATATCTCTCAGTCTAAAGTCCATAGGGCAGTCACTTTCTTTTCTCCCTTCCTTCTACTTTGGGACTTCAAGCTCTCACGTTAGATAGAACTGAGTCTCAGCTCTGCCATTTTTAGCTGTGTGGCCTTAGGAAAGGTATTTAACTTCCGTGCTTGTTTATCTGTAAATTCAGATAGTCTCATCATGTTGTAACTGCCTGATACACTTTTTCACTATTCTGGAGCCAGGAACAAAACAGACAAGTCCTTGTTCTCAAGAAGCTTACATTCTAGTGAGACAAGACAGCTGATGTACCAATAAACACACAAAACAATTTTAGTACAATGAAGAAAATAACCAAGGTACTATGATAGAAAATGACTCTGAAGAAAGAGATAGGCAGAGTGATGTGATCTTATTTAGATGCTTCAGAAATCATTCTGGGACTGTTGTGGGGAACAGATTGTATTATAGTAGGGCACAGAAGGAAAGTAATACTGGTTAGCTGGCTATTGTAATAGCCAGCTACCTTGTCACCTGGATTAGTGAAGATGGAGGTAGTGGAAGAGATTCAGGATATATTTGGAGGTAGAACTGACGGGACACTAACTTGTTGGAAGTGGGTGGTAAGCAAAAGAGAAGATTCAAGATAGCTACTGGGTTTGGGGCTTGAGCAGTTGACTGGATATTGGTGCCATTTGTTGAAACTGGGAAGTCAGAGAGAAAAACCATTATGGAGAACAATTGAGAATTTCGTAGGACCTGCTAGGTTTGAGAATGGCTATCAGATGTCACATGGATGAATTTGGAGCTCAGAAGCAGTTAGGACTGGAGATGTGTCAGGTTGGGAAGCATCAGCATAGAGGTGCTATGTGAAGTCACGGGACGAGATGGGATCACCTAGATAGAGAATACACATAGAGAGGAGGAAGGGCCTAGGGCCAAATCCTAAAACCCTTCAGCATTTACATGGAGGCACAAGGGGAGCAGAGAAGCATGCAAAGATGGCCAAAGAAGAAAAACCAAGAGAGTGGTATCACAGAAGCCAGAAAAAGGAAGCGTCTCTCGTAGAAGGGAGCAACCAGCCTGTCATTGCTGCTGAGAGTTATGGGCTGGTCGTGAAGAATAAAAACGGTGGCTTGGTATCTTGTACGGTAGCAAGCTCTTGTGACAGCAGTGATTGTAGCAATCTGGGCCTGAACTTGTTCCCCATATTCCCATGAAGCTGACAGAGACTATTTCTCCCGTTATTTGGAGAAACTCCAGCTACTTAGCACCAGTCTTGCTTCACTTGAATTGAACTTTGGCTGGTGGTGGATACCGATTCCCTCTTTGCTTTCCCTGTCAGATCCTTGGTGAGTTGGAGAAACCAGGATGATGTGATCACTCACTGAGGCTGGGGCCAGTTTGGCCTGACCAAGGTCCACATCCCAGGGGTGTCTGCTGGATGATAGGTGATGCTGGGAGACCTTTGGCCACTTGATGGTGCCAGAGAACCAGGAATAGACTGGGGCCTCATGCCCGGATTATGTGACTACTGGCCCTGATCCCAGGACATTAGAGAGAAAGAGAGACTACTGAGCCCTCACAGAATGAAGGACACAGGGGAGGGTGTGGTGAGAGTCACACTGGACAATGCATGGACAAGTGGTTTATAAACTGCAGTTGCCATACAAATATGATCTTATGATTAAAAACAAGGAAGAAAAGAAACAAGCTACAAACAGTTCAGAAACACTTTGAAGCTTTTGGAGCAGTTATTCTTTAATCTGTTCTTGTGCTAAGAATACATTCTGAATTTCCCAGGAGTCATGATTTTGCATGCTACGTCTTATTGTCAGACCACGTTATCTCCATTTTGGGCCTGGGAAGAACAGAGTCTAAGTTGTAGGTGGTGATAGCTATTAAAGGAAATGAGAGCTGCCTGACTCCTGAGGCCTATGAGAAGCAAAAACAGGTGCTAATTTAGGATTAGAGAAATAGACTTGTGCACTTAAATGGCCAGCTGCCTGACGTGCAGCCCTGCCAGCAATCTGGGCCTAAGTCAGTGTTGAGTCAGATGTGGATTCTAAGAGATGATCTTTCTGATATGGTATAGACAGGCCCCACAGGCTCACTTATCACATGGCCAGGGAAAGGAGTTAGTGGTGTCTTCTGCTTTTTTCCCTTAGATTCTCTACTAGGGAGGGTTTTTGTTTTGTGTGTTTAGTCTATAATCTAGGTACTAAGAAGCTGGCCTGTGGACTTTATTTTCAGGGAGGAAGTGAAAGAAACCTACTTCATGTTACTTGGTATTTCTTAGCCAAGACTTTGCCCTGGTTTTTGTTGTTCTTTTGTTTTGGTTTGTTTTTGTGTTGTTTTGTTTTAAATAACCATCATTTGCTTTAATTAGAGATGTTTCATAGTAGGTTTTCAACATTTTCCCTTAGATTTTTAGTTCCCATCCTAAACCATAGCTTAATGTTTCTAGATTTTTATTTTTCTCAAAAAAAGGCTTTGTGTTTAGATGATCCTTTTAAACTGAAGGTTCTATAAATACTCTTAAAAATAATATTCAGGCTCTTAATAATCTGTGCTAATGGTGAGGAAAAGTCAAGCAGATTTCTGCAAACACAGACTTCTGTCCAGCAGTCTTAGGGCCTTTTGCTGAGTTGGATGAAGGCCCAACCCAGCTTCACACCCTTGAAAAAAGTAGGTACACCTATTTTTCAGTTTAGAATTCCATGTTGTTCAGCTGTGATACTATTGTTGTCATTGATGAAGCATCTCGGTCCCTGGATGCACACTAGCTGAGAGCAGCCATCACAAATGCTGTTTGGGGATTTAGAATCTGGTAAATACCACAAGGATGATGCCTGCTGTAGAAACAAGTACTGCTGTCCAGGGAACGGGTGGAAGTGTGTAACTCAAAAAAGAATATGCTGGTGCAGGCATTATGATATTAATGAAAGTACCAAACGGGAGGGGAGCAGAGTTGGCAGAACCAGGTAGATATGCTGCTGAGAGACTGGCAGTAGCAAGGTGGCAGGGCTGAGCAGTCTTGTTCTTCCCATTGAAGGGGTAGAGTGAGGTAGAGAACTGGGGCCTGGAACCAGTAGCCCTGGTTTCCCTGGTCTCAGCTCCAGCCTTTCTCTTCTGTGGTAAGTCAGGGGCACCTCTGCAGCTTTTTCCAGGTGCCACTGTACCACTCAGCTTGATGATTATGGAATAAAATTGAGCCAATCAAGTGTATCAAATGATTTTTTTAAAGAGAAGATAAAGAACTAAACAGCTTTTTCTTAAATCATTAGGTATGCTATGTTGACTATGGTTTTAGTGAAAATGTTGAAAAGAGCAAAGCATACAAATTAAACCCGAAGTTTTGTTCACTCTCATTTCAAGCTACAAAATGTAAGCTTGCAGGTAAGAGGAACTTTTTTTATAACTCCTCCATTTCAATAGGTTATTACCACTGTACTTTTGGATGGTTGAATCCTAAAATGGACTAAGTATCTTGTGTTATCATGTGTTATTTCTTGAAAGGTTTAAATAAATTCATGTCAAATGTGTTTTTATAAGATATCATTATAAAAATGTTATGTTTTTATTACATTTTATTATAAAAATGTCTATTAGCCATCTTGAAGGGATTTTTCTTGTTCTGACTGCCCTAGTAACAATTGATAGAGGCCCTGTTTCATGACATTTGATCAGTTTCAGTACGTTGTTCAGCGTGTTGCTAGGTGACTCTCAGTCCCTTTCCCACTGAGATGGACTGTGGTGATGCTTAGGACTGACACACCCTCATGCACCCAAGCATGAGTTTGATTACAGGTCACATGCAGTTTCTTGCATAGATGTATCTTGTCCTTTTCTTTCTTCCTAGATTAGGAAACAGAGGAATCCACTTGTATGAAACTTAAAGGACAGAGGACACATTGGTCGTGTTCACAATAAAAAAAAAGGGGGGGCATTGAAATATGTACCATGCCAGGGGAGCTTGAGTCAAATGCAGAAAATAATCATAATTATTTCATGAAAATTAGTACTCTGAAGAAATGCCTCCTTCCCAGTGGGATGAATTCTTATGTCACAGGAGCTGGGTTTGACTCTTATCTGTGAGATAAACCTGAAGAAATTTTAAAAACTTACCAAAAAATTTTAGAAGTTAGTTTTGGAAAGAATGCACCAAGAGCATAGGACAGGATTTTGGGTGTTGAAATGAAATGTTTGAGAAAAATTCAAAGTTATGTGTCTGGAGAACAGAACAAGATGAAGAAAAAACTTAGTAGGAGTCTGAATTTTAGCTTGTGGATTTAAAGTAGGAAAATATAGAAATAGGCAGCATAGTACCATTAGGGGAAATATGAACTAGTTTTTTATTTGTTTAATATATTAACTTAGAATTGTCATATGTGTTATATGGAACTACAACTTTCCAAGAATTTGAAGAGTAGGTGGACTACAACAAAATTCACCTAATACCTGTTAAACACTGTTTAATCTCTCTTTAATAAATCAGAAGGTTCTTTGGTATCCTAAGGGTCATAATGGCATACTTTTCAAAAAAAAAGAAACAGTGATTGTCTCAATTTCCAATAAATATGTGTTCATTTTATAAGAAAAAAAATTGTATGTGTAGGAAGTGCATTACAGACATATGACTGGAAGACATGACTGATAGCTTCTCATATGTATTAGTCTTTTTGTTTTAAATATGTGTTCATGTATAAAGTAAAGACTGTTTCTCCCAAGATAGAAATTCTGATTATCCATTTTTCTGCTTGTTTTAAGAATGCCTGCCTTAGTATATCGTTCAAAAGGGCATTCACGTTATATTTTTTAAAACCTAAGAGGTAAGATAAAGATTATAAAACAAAGTTTTCGTATAAAATTGAATAATTTTACAGTAGGCTTATAATTTTGATACTGGTCAGAAGAGACACAATTCATGTATTCATCTTGAAATGATTTTCCTAATTAAGTAGAAATTTAAAGATTCAGTATTTTTCAGGCTTGGAAGTCCTAAGCGATGACGCTGATCTAGTGAAGGTGGTTGAATCTTTAACTTGTGGAAAGATCTTTGCAGTGGAAATACTTGACAAAGCTGATATTCCACTTGTTGTTCTGTATGATACCTCAGGAGAAGATGATATCAATATCAATGCCTCCTGCTTGAAGGCTATATGTGACAAGTCACTAGAGGTTCACCTGCAGGTACCACTGTGATCACTGTTGCTTGTTACACTACTGTGTGAGAAAAAATCACCAGAATATTATACATTTTAGGCTAACAATTGATTGAGACAGATTACATCTACATTGAGCGGGGAAAAATGTAGGCAGTGGGCCTGGAAAGGAAAAAAAAGTACCAAAACATTCAGAGTAATTGTTTCTTAGGAATCAGATTTTTTATTTTCCAGTTCCTGCAGTAAGCATCTATTGATTTTATATGAGATTATTTTGTAAATATAATAAGGAAACATAACACATAAGAAGGGTTGATAAAGATGTTTATGGACCCCCCAAAAATTGGGTCTATGAAGATGTTTATTACTTGCTTTAACATTGTGTTTTTTTAAATGTGAAGAACATAAATGTCCCCAAAGAAGGAAGCCTTTAAATAAATTATAGAATATCTACTCAAGAGAATAGGATGAGATTTTAAAAATGGTTATTTTAAAGACTTCATAGAAACAGTGGGAAAACTTTTGTTTTAATAAGTAGAACAACTGTGAATGTCTTTATTCACATTGATTGTGGTTTGACTAAAAATGGGTAAAATTAAATATTTGATTATGATTTTTTAAAATTACTCAAATTCATGTGGCCTGTGGACGTAGGTTAGAAAGTAGGCTTATGGATTTGATTTTGTGAGAGTTTATTTTCACTTCTGTTAATGTTGCAAAACATGGTTTATGTAATTCTTTTTCTAAATAAATGGGGAGAAAATAAACCAATGTTAAAGATATTCTTGACCTTTCAGACAATGGAATGTGGGAATGTATGCACAATGTCTATTTTGTGCTTGACACAAATGATATTAGCTATTTATTTTAAAAAGAGAATAATTCAAATTAGTTTTGTACATTTAAGCTGTAAATTGCATCTCATCTTACATATACTCTTAAGATTTTAAAATGCTAAGACTTATAATGGAATGTTTAGGTAGATACCCTTTAGGTAGGTAAGAGCTGCATTCTGTTCTCAAGCATTCACGAGATGTCCTTTGTTATAGGTTGACGCCATGTACACAAATGTCAAAGTGACTAATATTTGCTCTGATGGGACACTCTACTGCCAGGTGCCTTGTAAGGGTCTGAACAAGCTCAGTGACCTTCTACATAAGATAGAAGACTACTTCCATTGCAAGGTATATCAGAACCTCTTCTACCTCTAAAATTAGCCCTAAAATTACAAACAAGAGTAATTTACTAAATGGTGTAAATATGAACAATTTTTTAGTAGTCCGAAATGGAATCTCTAGAATAGTAGGTAAGAGCTCCAGATTTCAGAGCTTTAAAAGAAAAACACAGCACTGGTTTCTGCATTGTAAAATGAAGATAGTAGTGTCTACCCTAGGATTGTCCTGAGGACACTGTGCCTGGCATATAGTAAGTGCTCAGCAGTCGGTAGGTGTGTTATTTGTAACATGCAGTTGATGATCCCCCAGTGCAGCTGCCTGTGACTGTCTGCTAGAGCCAGCTGATTCTTCTGCCTCAGGCAAGGAGAAACCTTAGAATTTAGAAGAAGAATAAAACTTTCTTCCTTAATTCTGCCTTCATCTTCCTCTTCAGACATCACTCCTTGAGCTCTTATGGACTCTGAGAATCTGCCACCTGATAAATGTGGTTCTGTGGTTCAAATTGTATTAATAAACTCCTTATCCTTTAATTCTAGTATTTCTGAATCAAGCTCTGTAGAGGTTTTATTGTGTTTTAAGTTTCTAAAAAGGTTTCCTTACCTCCATTAGGACATTACAGTTTTATTTCAGAATATGCTATGGTTTTCAAATCACTAAGCCCTACTTCCACTTCTGCCCTTACCCCCTCATCCCTGGAAGTGAACCCTTCCCTCTAACCCACAAAGCATATCAGGCACCTCAGGGCATTTATGTTAGGTTTGTATTTTAGCTATTTGGGCACTTACTTGCCTTTGTAGAGTGTATGGTTCTTGAGAGCATAGACTATGCTTTAGCAATTTTTCTGCATCCCTTACAGTACCTAATCTAGTGTCTTATGTAGAATATGTATGCCAAAATATGCACTGAATCAGGTTAAACCTGCATTTAAAGTACAGTCTGGAATTGAGACATTCCTGTAGCTTTATCTTGTTCTGTGTTACAGAGGTTTAATTTTAAGTCTGTCTTGGAAAAACCTGAAACCCCCTAGCTTGGCTGATCTGAAACCCCCCAGCTTGGCTGACTCCAGAGACTCATTTGTGTAGATGTTGTCCTATAACCTATGGTGGTGAAAAGGACTCAATATTTCCTACTGCATTTGAAACCTAAGTGAGACATTGCCTTTGGGGAGAATAGAAACACACACCCTGAACAGAAAGAGACCATGGACAGGTACCCCCAACTTCAAACTATAGCAGAAGAGGAAGTTGAGGAGACCTCATCTTTATAGCTGTGATTTGTTGATATTTAACTGGCGCTGACATACATATTTGTGTTGATAACATTTCTCTTGTTTTGGAATTAAAATGTTATCTTTGCATCTAAATGTGAAGAGATGAAAAGAATAGGCCTTACAGATGACTAGCACAACCTCCTCACTTTTCATCCATGTTGCTCTCCTTTTTGTCAGGTTCAACACCTCTCTTCTTGTGTAATTGATGGAGCCAGTGCCTAAACGAATCATAATGATCTTTATGCTAATGTTTTTAGACATTTTAACAATGCTGTTTTATGAGCCATGTGCATGTAGGGAGAGTAAACTACTGACGTCAACAAATGTATGAGTAACAAGGCAAAAGTTTTATAACCTTGTGTATTTGCTGCATCCATTGCAGTGCGCTCCCTGTGGGGAAAGGGCTCACAGGAAGTCTGATTACATATGGGTTAAGTCTGCCAGTGCCACAGTGATCTGTTTTTCTAATGGTGTAGCAATATGCTCTTTGCTAAGAGTAATAAGAATATTATGCATTTCTGTTTTGTAGCACATGACCTCCGAGTGCTTTGTTTCATTACCCTTCTGTGGGAAAATCTGCCTCTTCCATTGCAAAGGAAAATGGTTACGAGTAGAGGTAAAAATCAGTCACTTGGCTTTTTAATCTTAATTTATGGTGAAATATTTCAAATATACACATAGTTTTTTTTTAAAAATGGAATAAACAGTCACAGACTCATCATCAGTTTATGAAATAAAACATGACCAGTATGGTTGAAGTTTTCTGATTGAAGTTATGGTCAAAGAAAGTTTATGTCTCCTTGCTCCTGCCTCCACTCCCAGTTTTATTTATTTATTTTTTTCTCATTCTTACTTGTTTATATTATTACTGCATTCGTACCTATAGACACACACTTTTATTATTTGTTTTTAATGTTTAGATAGTAGAAATATATTAATGAATATGTGTATAGAATATAAAAGTAAATGAATAAGTATAACTGAATAAATATTTTCAAACTTTAAGTGGTAAGATGTATTGTTCATGCTTTTTCGTGATGTTTGTGAGATTCATTCATGTTGATGTGTGCAGCTCTAGTTCATCTATTTTTACTGCTGTATGATTCAACAGTATAAATATGCAGCGTTATCACTCCATCTTCCTGATGATGAATATTTAGATTGTTCCTAATTTTGTGAACCTTCCTTTCCGTGTCTTCCAGCGTACATACATAGGAATGGAGTTTCTAGGTATTGGGAATGCGTATCTTTAATTTTACTAGATCTTGCTTAATTGTTCTTCAAATTTGCTCTTTCATTGAGAGTATATCCCTTTAAGAACTATAGCTTCATGGGGCAATCTCAGATCCTCCCTCCCTCCTGCCTGGATCTAAGGCCATGTCTCCTGCCCAGGACAATTTTGGCTTTAATGTTCACATACTCTTCTATTTCTAATCACTAACAATTGTCATATTTTCTTGCAAGCTCAGTTATTAACTTGAAAGGAGGTTTGTTATGGTGTATCTTGTGTTTCTGTATGTTTTTAAAAAGGCAGGTTTTGGATTTTTGTGGTTGCTTTTCCTCCCTCCCTCCATCTAGTTTGAGGTGGATCACACCTGTAATCTCAGCACTTTGGGAGGCCAAGGCAGGAGGATCACTTGATGTCGGGAGTTTTGAGACCAGCCTTGGCAAAGTAGTGAGATACTATCGCTACAAAACCAAAACAATAAAAATAAATAAAAAATAAAACAAAAACCTTAAAAAAAATTAAGAAGAAAACAATTGGCTTGTTTTGTTTTTTGTTTTTTTCTTTTTTCCCCTTTGATACAGACGTTCTTAACCTAGGTCCAAGGACCTCTACTTTCAGGGGGTCCCTCAACCCTCCTGGAATTGCGCAAATTGTGTGTGTGCTTGTATTATATATTTTGAGGGAAATGTATGCATAATTTTTATAACATTCTCAACCCCCGTAAGATAAGAATCATTGCTTTATTGAATTTTTAAATGCTAGACAGCAACATTTTGATAACTTAATTGTATTGATTTTTTTTCATTATTTAAATAAAACCGTCATGTCTACTTTAATAAAAGTAGCAGTTTTGAAGTAATCACTGCTATTAATGTGAATGTATGTCAGAAGGCTGAAATCTTGGGTCATATGACCAAGGGTTATGTGCCTAGGTATAAACTTCAAAAACATGACTCATTGAAAAGATCATGGCATTCTTCAGATCTTAAAGTTCTGTGTTATTTATTTTGAAATACATAAATGTACGAATACTAATTTTTTTAACTTTTTATTTTGAAATAATTTTACTGTTGCAGAAATAGCACAAAGAGGTCTCATTGGCCTCTTGCCATCTGCACATGTTAACATCTATATAACCACTGCATAATTATCAAATTCAGGAAATCGACACTAATACAAAACCATTAGTTAATCCACAGAACTTACATTTCCCGAATTGTCCCACTAAGTCTTTTTCTGGTCCAGCATCCAATCCCAGATCCCACATTGCCTTTAGTTGTTGTGCCTTCTTAGCATCCTCCAGCCTGGCAGTTACTCAGTCTTTCCTTTGCTGTTCCTGACTTTTGAAGAATAGCACTGTTTTTTAAAGTATCTCACAATTTGAGTATCTTCATGTTTAAATTGAGGTTATGCATTTTTGGCAAAAAGAAGCCTTCTCGGTTGTCCAAATACTTTAGATAAATGCCTAGTATTATTTTTATTATTATCAAATTGTGTATTGTATGCCTTCAACATAGACAAAAGCTTTGAGTACGCATTCTGTTAGTGATGTATGGAAAGTCAGGGAAGAAAAAGTAATTAGTGAAAAGCAGATCCCGTATTTAATTATGTATTTATTCCTGATAGTTATACAAATAATTGCAAAGGTAATCATTGTTTTGACCCCAAAACAATAGTTTTTCCCTTATATTTTAATATTTTGGAGAAGAGACTGTATCTTATAATCAGCAACATATAATAATGTATCAAATAATTTTATAATAAATTATGTCCTAGAATTAGAGAAATAATAAATATATTTTACTGTTTATTATCAGTTTGCTGATTAGATTAACTCGATGTTGAAAGCAATTCTACTCTAAAAGAATATTTAGTAGGCCAAGTGTGGTGGCTTATGCCTATAATCCCAGCACTTTGGGAGGCTGAGATGGGTGGATCATTTGAGGTCAGTAGTTTGAGACCAGCCTGGCCAACATGGTGAAACCCACCATGTCTCTGCTAAAAATACAAAAAAAATCAGCTGGATGCGGTGGCAGAAACCTGTAATCCCAGCTACTTGGGAGGCTGAGGCAGGAGAATAGCTTGAACCCAGCAGGTGGAGGTTTCAGTGAGCTGAGATCATGCCACTGCACTCCAGCCTGGGCAACAGAGTGACACTCCATCTCCATCTCAAAAAAAAAAAAAAAAAAAAAAAAAGAATAGTAAATAGATACATTTTAAATTAAGGGAAAATTTTAACACTGATAGTCTGTTGCTTTTAATATGCAGTTCAGGATTGTACAAAATGTAATTGCACGGAAGCATTTTGGTCTTTTGAATATGCTCATAAATTAGCCAACAACTTATCTCATTTCAGATCACAAACGTTCACAGCAGTCGGGCTCTTGATGTTCAGTTCCTGGACTCTGGCACTGTGACATCTGTAAAAGTGTCAGAGCTCAGGGAAATTCCACCTCGGTTTCTACAAGAAATGATTGCAATACCGCCTCAGGTACAATGTTGCCAGCCTGGGAGATTTGCTGGAACAGATTTGGATATGTTCATAATCTTATTGTAAGATGCCTTCTCAGTTTTGATCTCATTAGTTAGTTTTTAAGAACATTGGAAGTTTTCCAAATGTGATTGTCTACTGGTTTTCAGAAGTAAAACGTGGCTGACTTAGACAAGAAGACCAGTCATATTTACGGAGTGTTGCTTGAGAAATGTTTGTTTTCAGGAACATCCAGTCAGTAAGTGTGTTGTCCAGTTACAGGTTCCCTTTTAATTAGATGCCAGTACCAACTTCTACACAGTTCCAGGATATTATGTATAAATGTTTATTTTTAGAGTTTATAGTTTAATTAGGTAATCATTTTCTTTGGAAATTGTTTAGACACATTTTCTCAATGATTTCCCCCCATACATTTTAATTAAAAGATTAACTTCAGCCGATTCTTTCCTTATTTGTGAATGTTCAGATCATAAGGATTTTGAATATTTTGAATTGTTTAGAACTACTCATTACCTTTAGGAGAAGTAGAGGATTTGTGCAGAAATTAATATCTTTAAAAAATAGAACTATTCAACATTCTACAACTTCAAAATGCCCATTTACTAATATTTTCAAGAAGACATCTTTTGTCATCAAACTCAGTGAATAAAACATTGTTCATAATTAGCATGGCTTTTGATATGTCTCTCCCTCCCATCACCATTGCTTTTTCTAGCCATGACTATTACAGAGAAGGTTTTTTCAAAATCATTTTACTGTCTGTTGCTCAGCTATAATTCTGGAAATTGATAGACCTTTAAGTGCTAGTCTTACTTAATAATACCACTTACTGGAACAGCCATGCAGGGCCAGCCTTACCTAGAAAGGATCCCCTGGGCTGGAGGGCAGTTGGGAATCTGTCCCACCACTCTGACTGTCCGAAAGTCCATAACAGTACCATTTATATGCTACAGCATTAACAATCACTAAACTTTTTTTTCCCGTAATCTTATCTAGGTTTATTATCTGACAGATGTGAAGACTGTTGGTTGAGAGAACTTTAAAAGCCAGCTAGCACAAGCCTCTTGCTCACAGCATCTCCCCAAGATCATAGTACCAAACCAATGGATTGTCAGCCAAAGCCAACCCTTAAATAATGAGTTTTGGCTCTTGGCTCTTACAGTATTTTAAAAATGTGAATTGGTTGCCAGGATTTTAAAATTAGAAAAATTCACACAAAAAATTCCTACTTGTAGCTTCTCTCTTGACAAATTGGAAAATCTGACGCTGCTACACACTCTTCTTTGTGGGGCAGTGCTCCTTGGGAGTGTGGGGACTTCTGTGCTGGCCCCATCCGGCCTTCCCCACTCCCTCATTGCCTGCCCAGCAGATATTCAAGTGTGCTGCCTCTGCTCTAAATGACCTCCTCTCCACCCAGAACAGAGTGAGAGGCTTAGATCCCCTGAGGGAGAAAGGCAGGAAGAGGAAAAGGGGCTCAGAGAAGAAAAGGAATCCTGGAACTGGGTTTCGTCCCTTTCACAAAATTGCTTTCGTCTATTCAAGTTTGCTTGAAGCTGAAGGAAATCCCTGAGTTCACCTTTTAGCCTCTGCTGTAGCCATTCTACAGATGCTTATATAGTGGTGGTAGGAGCTAAAAAGCACTGGGGAAAAGGAGGCTTTTAGGGACCTGTGGATTTCAGTTCTTCCCACCCTCCTTAATTCTCATTACAACCTCCTTCAAAAGGCAAGCAAATGTGCCTGGTACCCACGAGGTACACAGGAAATGCTGAATGAAGCAACAGGAGTCAGATTTCCTCCAAATGACAATTTTTTTTTAAGTTGGGCTAGAGGGTAGACTTTGATAAAAGTCCCAACCCTGTCTTTGCAACTTTGGTATCTTATACAGTCTTTCTGAGTCCATTTCCCCATCTGTGAAATGGGGCTGCAACATGCGGAAGTATTGTACAGTGTGAAGTACATGGAGTACTGGAGGTTAGCCCTGGCTCATATAGGAGTAAAGACAATGGTACTTATAGAAATAAGTTGGGAACATAGCAGATCCTCAAACCAGGAACTGTGATTGTCATTATTAGCTGTTGTTGCTTGCTGTCTATCTCGGTAACATTTAATTTGTAGGAAAATAATATTAACATTACTCATAACTAGGTATTTTAACATGGTGTGTTCACTTTTCTATCATATTTTCTTTCCAGGCCATTAAGTGCTGTTTAGCAGATCTTCCACAATCTATTGGCATGTGGACACCAGATGCAGTGCTTTGGTTAAGAGATTCTGTTTTGAATTGCTCCGACTGTAGCATTAAGGTTAGTTATCTTATTAGGCCTGATACATTTAGAAAGGGAGCTGGCAGCCATCAGGGCTCATTTAGTTTTTGTGAAGGAATTTTATCTCACTATAAAATGGATGCTTCCACATCTAACACATTTTTTATATTCAGGACATTGACTACATGTGTAGCTGTAAGATATTTTATGGTTTAATTCTTTTTTTATTTAAGAAGTTATCTTATGTCTCCAGTATTATTTTTAAACCCTTCTTATAATTTTTTCCATTATTAATGTAGCAGATCTGGTTCTTCACTTCTATTTTGCTTCATGATAAGGAATTAAGTCTTCAACAGAGGGACCAAATATCTCTTGATAAACGTTTCTGAAGATCGTTTAAATAAATCCTTTATTTCTTTTTTATTCATAAAGTAGAATATAAACAAATCATTTGTTTATAACTGTGGTGTTTAGCCTCTTTTTCCTCAAGTTTATTTAATCTGCTGCACTTACTTCACTACCTCTTGTTTCTTTCTCTGTACTTTTGCATCTTTAAATCAAAAACATTGCTCATATTTCCAAGAATACAAACTTAAGAAGATAATTTTTTCTCTGTTAACTGATGAAAATTGCATTACTGTTTTATATAAATATTTAAAATTAAATGTCCTTGAAAAATATCTTCATGAAGACCTCCAAATTATTCTAGCTAGCACTGATTTTTTTTGTCTTTGTATTCCTCTGGGGTTTATTGTGTACAATTACATGCTTAATTATGTACTATGTCATGTTCTTCAGTTGTCACATGATAATACTGTTTTTTTCAACTACTCTTTAAGCTCCTAAAGCCAGAATATTGGATGGTTACTCAATACAAATACTTTTTGCTGATTTTAAAAACTGTACTTCTATATCATAAATATCAAAATGAACTTGCAGTCAGTATTTGATCAGTACTTCAGAGGATGAATATAATAGAATCATCTTGTTGGAAAAAAACATTTAAGTAAATTACTGTAGATGAGTTGCCTTGCTGTTATCTCCCTCTCTCCAGGCCTGTGTTCCTGCCTTTCATTTCTATCCCTATTTGGTAAAAGATAGATGTGGCTGGAAGTATCTTATTTTTATCATTCCTAAGATAAACCAGAGTTGCTGATGAGAATAGCCAACAGTCACCTAGCCCCTTGGGACACACAGCAGTACAGTCCCAATTATTAATATATGGTATTTCCATACAAACACCCCTCAGGCCGAAAGAGTTAAGGTGGTTAGGTAGTCAGAAGGTCTCCTGGGCAAAAAGTGTAAAACTAATTTTGACCCGTTCTGTGAAGCTCACTTTCTTTTATTCTCCCCACATCCCTCTCCTCCCATGTAATTGGAGATGGGGAAAGGGGAGAGGACATATACTAGGATCAGACAAGGAATTTGAAAGAGGGTTGCTTACAGATATGGTAGATGTCAGAGCTTTTTCCTTCCCTTCCCAGTCTTGAGGATACACCAGCCTTAAGCAGAATGCTCATAAATCATTTTGCCATCATTGTGATTGTTTTTTATTATTGATGCTGGGTGATGAGTACATGGGGGTTTCATCATACTTATAATTTCTACTTTAAGTGTTTTGAAATGTCATTAAACTATTTTAATCATAATGTATAGAATCCCTTTCTCTCAATGATTATGACCTATAGCAAGTTACAATTTTCTCAGAGTTTTTAAAGATTAGCAATTTTTTTATTTCCATAAGGTTGCACTGTTTCCTAGACTATTTTGACTTAGAGCCCATTCATTGCCAAGCTGTGATAATTTATCTTTCCTTAAATAAAACGGATTTTAGCAAGTTTTTTGGCAAAATACTGTGTTTTAATGATTAAGGTTACTATAACTGCCTCTAAAAATTTAATGTGAACTTGTATTTCTTATATTGTTTTTGTATTTTCCAAAGGTTACAAAAGTGGATGAAACCAGAGGGATCGCACATGTTTATTTATTTACCCCTAAGAACTTCCCTGATCCTCATCGCAGTATTAATCGCCAGATTACAAATGCAGACTTGTGGAAGCATCAGAAGGATGTGTTTTTGAGTGCCATATCCAGTGGAGCTGGCTCTCCCGACAGCAAAAGTGGCAGCATGCCTGTGTCAGGCAACACTGGAGAGAATTTCAGAAAGAACCTCACAGATGTCATCAAAAAGTCCATGGTGGACCACACCAGCTCTTTCTCCACGGAGGAACTACCACCTCCTGTCCTCTTGTCAAAGCCAGGGGAACACATGGATGTGTACGTGCCCGTGGCCTGTCACCCAGGCTACTTTGTCATCCAGCCTTGGCAGGAGATACATAAATTGGAAGTTCTGATGGAAGAGATGATTCTATATTACAGCGTGTCTGAAGAGCGCCACATAGCGGTGGAAAAAGACCAAGTGTATGCTGCAAAAGTGGAAAATAAGTAGGTCCTTGGACAAAGCATTTTATTCTACTCCTAAGAAAAATGTGTAAAATGATGCCAGTCTTAATCTTGTCAGGGATGCTTTGAACTGTACTAATGGGAATTTTGAATATGAAACAAACCCAGTAATTTTTTCAATTTTCTAGTATTTAAAACGATGTCATTTATCGAAAATATATTGGCCATATTCCTGTTAAAACCCAATTATATAACTAAAATGAAAGTTGAATTTTTTTTTATTTTAGGAAAATATTTTTATTTAGAAAATAACCAGGTTTTTTTCATTTAATAATTTTTTATTTTAAAAATAAAATGTTTATTGTGGAAAATTTTAAAAATACAAAAAAGCATAAGAAATTAAAATCAACCACCCACATATAACACTTGTTAAACTACTTATGTATTTCCTCTAATTTTATATGTGCATATTTATATAGTTGGTATTAGTCTATATAACTTTGTACCTGCTTTTTCATCTAACATTATGCCATGAACATTTTTCCATGTGATAAAATTTTTTCAGGAATCTTTATAATGGCTATTTTAATGATGACATACAGAATTCCTTTTTTCCAATGAAATCATAATTTACTTACCATTTTATTTTATGTAAGGTTTTTTCCTCCTCTATTTTTCACTATTATAATAGTGAACATAAATCTTTGCATTTCTGATTATTTATTTGTGGGATAGATTCCTAGAAGAAAAATCACTTGTTGGAAGATGGCAAGACTCTTGCTTTATGTTGTCAGCCGCATCCTGGCATCTTTGCCATCTTTCATCATGAGCGACAATGCTTATTTCACTACTCTTTGGCCTTGGGGTTGTGAGAACACACTTTCTCTTACATTTCTTTAGCACTTCAGTCTTTTTTCTAATATTTTTACTCGAGTCCACAGTACCCTCCCCAAAGCCCTGCAGGATATGCTGGTTTCATCCAAGTGAAGCCCAGACACCCCGCTCTCCACTCTCCACTCAGGCCATGAAGCCTTGGGAAATGACACAATGCCCTGTCCTGTTCCTTTGCCAGCTTGCTTAGGAGAAATGAACAAGCTTATTTGTTGATGCTGAACTCAAAGAACAGTCACCCCTGCAACACACACACCCCAAAACTCAGTTTAAAATATCAAACTGCTTATTTTTTATAGGAAATGTTTACTTTCTTAAGATAGCAAACATAGGCATATATAAAATTTTGTCATTTTCATGGGAGAAAAAACCTAATTTTTAACTCTCAAAAGTGAAGAGTATAATAGCTCTCATTTTGAGAAAACATACAACTTGTATGTCATAAGCGTTTCATCTTTAAAAAAACATTTTTACTGTCATGTTATTTATAACTGCAATCATAAATGAATCTAATTCAGTTTGCACAGGTTGCCTCAATCAGAACTCTTTGTAAGATAATTCAATCACAGTTAAAAACCAAACTAATGTCATCATTTTCTGGGGGGGCAGATTAATGATGATTAAAGATGAGGAGATCTTCCTTGGAGGAAAGGGGTTGGGTAGGAAGGAGAACACATAAACTGGAGTCCTACAGTATTGGCCCTCACACTCCCCATTCCGCCCTTATGGCTTTGAACCATTCTGCCCTGGGACGCTTGGACTTTAGTTAATTTGTCCCAGATAATCAAGGGATGTTTTGTATATAAAAACAGATAATCTTATTTTTTTTAATTTCATGAACTGAATCAATATAAAATGTTTAGAGCTTCTGTCTTTCTTAAGACTCAGGACTATATACTAACCTTGTTCCCAACTATGGTAAATTAAGACTTAGGAATTTTAGATACATATTTTTATTACAGTGGTTTCCAAATCTATTTTGGCATAGGAATAACTTGGAAAATGTATTAAAAATGCAGATTCTTCTTCCTTACCCCAGGCATTCTGAATCACACTCTCTGCAGGTGGAGCTCCAGAATCTATTTTTAACAAATTACAGATGATGCCAGTACTGAAATTTAGTTATCTAGTCAAAACTGAAGCCTTTACTTAAGGCATTAGTTTTGAAAGTTGAAAACTAAATAGAGCTACAACACATCAGTTTTCTGGTGACTGTCTCTTCACTAGTCTGTACCACCTATTTATAGACTAAAAACACACAGACCACCACCAATTTGCCCTGTACAATTTTAAGATGATGCTATTGGTGGAAACCAAGTGTATCTCCTTTTGTACTTACACAGATTAGCAACCTATACTGAAAATATTTCCACATGTGAAAATTTCTCTTCAGTTTGGTCTGAAGTTCTTATTATAGTAGCTTGTCTTCATTTCAGTAATAATGATAACTATCCTTTGCCAAGTGCCTATTATTAGCCAAGTAATGTCCTAGGTACTGTCCATATATTATTTCTGTAAGTGAATTTACATTAAATATTAAACATGAGATGATCGAGGCTCAGAGAGGTGAAAGAGCCCAGGTGACACAACTGGAAAATGGCCCAGATGGGATTCCAGTTCAGGTCTATTTGGCCCCCAAAGCTCATGTACATATTATGTATCCTTTATGTGTCCCAGTTGTCTGTGGGACTCATGGAGTATTGCTTGCTGCACTTTGAGCCTCTCTGAAGGTTCCTGGAGTTCCCTCAGAAGCCCCCAGTCACAGTGTTGAATGCTGACCTTTTTGTTTTTGGGTTTCTCTGTAGTTCATCCTATAGCAGCTGCATGGGTTTCCTATACTAGGTGTTTATGGGCTGGAGAATCGGTCCATTCCCGCCAGCCCCAGTCCAGCAGTGTGTTGCAGTACAGGGCCTGCTGTTCTAGTGGGCTTCTGGCTCCTGGCTGGTAAACCTGTTCCAGAGAATGACTGACCACGCCACCTGAACTAGAGTCCAATTTACACCATTCAGCAGCACAGACCACCTCCATAGACACTTTCTTTTAGCTGTTATGAACAATCTTCCTTTCCTTCACGCAGTAATACTTTTTAATCATGTATTTGAGACTATAGGACTTTAAAATGATCTTTCATATATTAACCTTGAAGTCCAGGTTTTTCCCATTTTAATGATGATGATGTAGGTTCAGTGGGGATAAGTAGATTCCTGTGGATTTGCTTCTGATGCCTTGAGCTCCAGATCTGAAGCCATACTCCACTTCCCTTATATTCTTCTACCTTTTCCAGGTTCTTTATTCCAGGTGTTGGGTTGAATCTTGTGTTTTGTCCTTTTTTTAATGTCTTTGTCATAATTAAAATTGCAAACTTTTTTGTCCAAAACTTATTTGATCTGCCCCCAGCCTGCCTTCCTAGTCTGACTTCTCTTCCATTCTTCCACACATTCCGCTCTCTAACTATACTGGAAGGTTTGCTCTGCTCCAAAACACCATGCCCTCTCCAGTTCTCTGCTTTTCTTCTCAAGCATTTCTTCAGCCCCAGCTGGTCCTGCTTGCCTCTTTCTTTCCATCTTTCAAACATGTACCATATCCAGACATGTGACCATCTTCTGTCCACCCTCCTTCAGTGAAAGGGTCCCCTGGCTTTGTCCTGATCATCCTCCATGGTGTTTGTTTCATTCTACTTAATGATGGTTGGCAATTTATATGTCTGTTTCCTTCACTAACTCCATGAGGCCCATAAAAGTCTCTTGAATGAGCAAATTCTATCAAATAAGACAGTGGCAAAGCAGAGAAGAGCAACCTTCAGAAAAAGAAGCAGGAAATGTGTTTAAAACTTTTTATGACAATATAGTTTCATATTTTCATAACCATGATTTGCATTAATTTTTCTTTTTAGCATGTTTCTTGCCCTTAAAGCAGATATTAAATTTATGTGTTTTCTCTTCTCTTCCTTTTTAATCTAATGTACATCTAGGTGGCACAGGGTGCTTTTAAAAGGAATCTTGACCAATGGGCTAGTATCTGTGTATGAGCTGGATTATGGCAAACATGAATTAGTCAACATAAGAAAAGTACAGCCCCTAGTGGACATGTTCCGAAAGCTGCCCTTCCAAGCAGTCACAGCTCAACTTGCAGGTAATTTCTGTGGAATCTGAACTCATGCTGCAACAATGCAATATTGTCATTTTGTCCTGGGTACTTAGCAAGTACTGAATCATTGGCCTCTTGAGTTTGGGTATGTTGGATTTTTGCTTTTTTGCACTAACAATATTGCATCATAATGGAAATAATTTTAATGATCTGTTACAGTCATGCTCCATCATATCTGCTGTTTCTATTTTCCCTTCTCCTGTCTCTGGTTTCAAGCATATTTCTAAAGCTGTAATCTTAGTACAGGCATAATACTGCATTCTGCTTTTCTTCATCTAGTTTTGTTTTCTAATGACTTTCTAGGTGGTTTTATGGTTTTCCTACCTATTTTTTAATGGATGCAAAATACTCTATTTAATCAATACTTCCCTATTGTGGAACATTTTTATTGTAATATCAAGAAAAACCCTGCATCTTTAAACTAGCTAAAACAAACCAAAAAAAATGGAAACAACCTATTATAATAACCAATAGAAGGATCATACTTTATTATTATTATTGCATAAATTATAATACATCTACATAATAGAGTATTACACAATCTTAAAACATTCCTGGGTCATGGAATATATGACCATCTTCATGACCAAGTGAGTTTCCAGTTTGCAGCACAACTAAGAGCATAGTGAGCAATTTCACCACATTCACATCAGCCTCTTGATTATCATTAAGATGTAAGAAGCCAATTTAATAGGTGTACAATGATACCTCTTTGTAATGTTGTCTGATGAGACTTCCCTTTTATCTTTTGTGAAAGCAGTACAACTGTTGGTGGCTCCCCTGTGAACCCCTACCATTATGTAGCATTAGCAGAGGGTTTTGAGGACAAAAGAGCTGAGAGGTGACTCCCAGATCCCTTTGCTGCTGCCCACAGTCGTTAGCACCTTGCCCCATATGTGGGACACAGTGACAGAAGCGATTTGATATCAGCAATGAAAGAAATTGTGTATACAGGTTCTTTTATTTATTGCCCAGCTTTTATTGAAAGCCTATATATTGTCTTATTTTGAAACATTTGCCAGCTTCTTTGTGTCTCCGTACTAGAATTCAAAGGAAATTCCCATGGTAATTGGACATAAAGCAAAAATAATACTTTTATGTAGCATGGCCACCAGTTAGTCTGCTTTAGACTCAAGCCTTCTTCAGATTTAATATTTTGGTTTTTTTTTTCTTCATTTTCACTTTCTAATGTTCAGGTTTTGCTAACAACACGTTTTGTTAAATGTGACAGTTATAGTCCCCAGAGAAAGCTTCTCTGTGAAGAATGAGTGCATGGTACCATCATCCCTATCACCAGCATTGTGGCTAAGAGTTATTTGTACTTGTGGTGTGCTAGGTGCTCTACCAGTCAGTTTAGATCTATCTTCCTGTTTAATATATGCATTCAGTGCTACAAGTTTTCCTCTAAGTACAGCTTTTGCTGCATCCCACAAATTTTGATGTGCTGTATTTTCATTTAGCTCAAAATACTTTTTCTCTTGAAATGGATCCTTTGAAAACCCATGTGTTATTTAGAATTATGCTTAATCTCTACGTATTTGGGGATTTTCCAGCTATCTTTCTGTTACTGATTTGTGATTTAATTTCATTGTAGTCTGAGAGAAAACACTGTATTGTTTTTAAATTGTTAATGTGTGTTTTATTCCCCAAAATGTGGCCTTTCTTGGTGAATGTTCCATGTGAGCTCGAGAAGAGTGTATAATCTGTGGTTTTTGGGAAGTAGTCTGTAGCTGTCAATTACATCCAGTTGATTTATGGTGCTGTTGAGTTCAACTATGTCCTTATTTTTATGCCTTCTGGATCTGTCCACTTCTGATAAAGGGGTGTTAAAATCTCTACCTATGAGAGTGGATTCTTTCATTTCTCCTTGCAGATTTATCAGTTTTTGCCTCATGTATTTTGATGCTGTTTTGTTAGGTGCATGTACATTACTATTGGTATGTCTTCTAGGAGAATTGACCCCTCTACCATTATGCAGTGCCCCTCTCTATCCCTAATGAACTTTTCTTGCATCGAAGTCCGCTTTGTCTGAAATGAATATACCTACTCCTGCTTTCTTTCAATCAGTGTTAGCATGGTATATCTTTCTCCATCCCTTTACTTTTTTTTTTTTTTCATCCCTTTACTTTTTCTCTCTATGTGTCTTTATATTTAAAGTGGTCTTGTAGATAATATATAGTTGGGTCTTATTTTTTTATTTACTCTGACAATATCTGCCTTTTAATTGGTATATTTAGACTGTTGACATTTAAAGTGATTAACACCTACCATATTTACTGTTTTCTATTTGTTTTCCCTGTTTTTTGCTCTGATTTTTGTCTTCCACACTTTTTCTGCTTTTTATGATTTTAATTGAACATTTTAAACAATGCCACTTTCTCTCCTTTCTTAGGATATCAATTATACCTCTATTTTTTCCTTTTCTTAGCAGGTACCCTAGAGTTTGCTACATACAGTTAGAACTAATCCAAGTCCACTTTCATATGACATTACACTGTTTCACAGTGCAAGTACAGTATAACAAAATAATCTTAATTCCTTCCTCCAGGCTCCTGTTCATTGCAGTCATTTACTTCACTTATATATAAGTGCACGTGTGTGCGCGCGCGCACACACACACACACACACACATGCATACAGAAATACATTGTTGCTATTATTTTGAACAAACCCTAATAGATGAATTAAGAAAAAGAAATATAAAAGTTTTATTTTACCTTTACTTATTCATTCTCTGATTTTCTTTATGTTGATCTAAATTTCTAACCTGTATTATTTTCCTTCTCTGAAGAACTTCTTTAATATTTCTTCCAAGGTAGGTCTCCCGGCAACAAATTCCCCCAATTTTTGTTTGTCTGAGAGTCTGTATTTCTCATTCACTTGTGAAGGATAACTTCATAAGGTACAGAACTCTAGCTGGTGGGTTTGTTTTTGTCAACACTCTACTCTCTTCTTGCTGCATGATTTCTGAGAAGTCAGAACAAAGATTCTTACCTTTGTTCTATGGATAAGGTGATTTTTTCCCTCTGGCCTTTTTCAAGATTTTTGTTTCTATTCGATTTTCTAAAGTTTGAATATGACATGCCTAGATTTATTTTGGGGGTTCATTTATCTTGCTTGGTGTTTGCTGAGCTTCCTGGATCTGTGGTTGGGTGTGTGGCATTAATTTGGAGAAATTCTCAGTCATTATTATTTCAGATATTTCTGTTCCTTTCCCTCCTTCTGGAATTCTCATTTTGCATTTGTTACACCTTTTATAGTTGTCCCACAGATCTTGGATATTTTGTTCTGTTCTTTTTTTTAGTCCTTTTCTCTTTGCTTTTCAGTTTTGAAAGTTTGTGTTGTCATATCCTTGAATTCAGAGACCTTCCCTCAGCCATGTCCAGTCTACTAATAAGCCCAAGACATTCTCATTTTCTTTTATAATGTTTCTGACCTCTAGCATTTCTTTTTTTATTGTTTCTTAGAATTTCTATCTTTCTGCTTCCATTATCCATCTGCTCTTGCATTTTGTCTGGTTTTCCATTAACACTGGTACCATATTAATCATAGTTGTTTTAAATTTCTGGCCTGATATTTCCGGCATTCCTGCCGATTCTGACTCTGATTCTGGTGCTTGCGCAGCCTCTTCAAACTGTTTTTTCCCTTCCGTATCACCTGTAGTTCTTTGTTGAAAGGTGGGCATGATGCACTGGGTAGAAGGAACTCTGGGTAAATAAAGCTTTTGTAATGTAGCAGCAGCAATGTGTGTCTAGGGTGTGGGGGGTGTTCTATAGTCCTGTGGATTAGGTCTCAGGTTTTTTTTGTTTTTTTTTTTTTTGTTTTTTTTTGCTGGGAAGTGTGGAGGGATCAGTCTCAGTCTTTTGTTGAGCCTGTGCCCCTGGACTGGGAACTTCACCAGTGCTCCTTGGGGGTTTTCCCCTCAGCTTAGGTGGAGCAGGATGGCTAGAGGGGAGTGGAGTTAGGTATTTCCTTTCCCCCAGTAATGTTAAGCTCTATAAAATCCCAGCAGGTTTTTATAGTAAAACAGTTTCTTCCAAGGACAGGGCTTGTTAAGAAGAACAGAAAGCTCTGGTGTATTTCAAAATGTTCCTTTTCTCCTCCCCCAACTGGAACAATGAGGAGATTTTTCCCTAATATTCACTGTGAGTACCACATAGTGCTTCTGGAGGTAAAACTCTCAAAAGTATGGGAGGCAGGGCCCTATGGCTGGGTTCCTCTGGAGTTTTAAACTCTCAGACTTATTCACATGCACCCCCAGCAAATTGTCAATTACATTTTAGGTTTCCTTCCTCCAGCTTCCAGGCCACTGCTCATTGGCTTCTGCTCCAGTACACTTTGACTCTCAGTATCTACCTGTCTCTCTGGTTTTGGGGACAGTGAATTGCCCTGTGACCTCCCTTCTCTGATGGACCTAGGAATAGTTGTTGATTTTCTGTTTGTTCGGCTTTTTGCTTCTTGCTAGGAGGCAGTAGCAACTTCTAAGCTCTTTACATGCCAGATTGGTAGGCAGAAGTTCTACCAGATGCTTTATTTCATTGAATTCTCCCCATGCTAGGAGGTTTAGGTACTGTTACTGTAACTACTATACACATCAGGGAGCAGCAGCTTAGTGAAGTTAAATACCTTGTCCAAGATCCCACAGCCTTGAACTCAGCACTCTGCCTCTTCAGTGTGTGCCTTTCTTCACTGTGTACTTCCTTCTCAATGAAAAGTGTGGTTTTTTAAGTCAAAAGGCCGAGATTCAAGTCATTTAACTTCTAAACCTGCCCCATGGTTATTTATAAAATTACCAGTAAATCCCTGCCTGCTTATGTGACTGAACTAATACGTTGATCAGATGAAAAAGTGAATATGAAATTGCCTCGTGAACTAAAACACATAGTGCAAATGCATGAAAGGTTCCTTACATACTTACATCTGAAACAGCATTGCTGTTGGGTCCCATTGTGTCCTCAGTTCCTCTTCTAGGCTCACCTCTGCCAAGCCTTCTTTCTTCCTACTGACTTGCTCCTAAGTCACAAAATCTTCCTGGGCATCACATTATCCACTTTGAAGGGAGGACCCCCATTTTATAATTAATTGAAGACATATGTACTGGAACTATTAAGCCATATGTGGCGGAGAGTACGTGTCTCTTGGGCCAACATAGGCATCCACTAGAGAGAAGTGACATAGACTACAAGTTTCATGGAAGTCACTGGTTGTGACATGGCCACTGGAGTCATCACTTTGGTAGACTTGGTTCACTTCTAGCCAAGCCCTTTGAAATATTTAGGAATATCTCTAGATGCAAAGGAACTCTGTGGAATCTAAGAGGAACCCATAGAGATGCCCTGAGTGTTAAAATCTGAATGCTTTAAGGATTCTCCAGGGACCTTACCCGCTCACAAATGGGATCAGTGGATGCTCACTCTCTCTAGGTTCCCATTGAGCTGTCGCTTCATTACATCTGGGCTTGACATGGGCATTCTTTGCATCAGTGTGCCATGCTATGCATAAAATTTTCTGGATCCTAGAAGAAAGGGAGCCATGCAGTGGAATCATTTTTTACCTTACCAAAGAAGCTTTCTAGAAGGGTCACCTTTTTTATTCTTAAATAACATGGCTCAAAGATTGTCAGTGCTGCTGCAGATAAAATGAAATTTCTAGACTTCTCTTGTGGGAAATTAATAATCAAAGAATTTAGCCCGTTTGCTATGTAGATAGCAAATCTTCCAAAATTATGTCTAAAACTTCCATACCTTCATTACTTTGGGGGCATAATTTATAGTTTATGCAATCCAGTATATGTGGACTTAATTTTAATAGTATTTCTTGAAAAACGTATACTTTTTTTTGAGACAGGAAAAACTTTGTCACCCAGAGTGGAGTGCAGTGACACAATCACGGCTGACTGCAACCCTGACCTCCTGAGCTCAAGCGATCCTCCTCCCTTAGCCTCCTGAATAGCTGGGACTATAGGCACGTGCCATCATACCCAGCTAATTTTTGTATTTTTTTGTAGAGACAGGGCTGCACTATGTTGCCCAGGCTGGTCTCGAACTCCTGAGCTCAAGATATCTACCTGCCTTGGCCTACCAAAGTGCTGGGATTACAGGTGTGAGCCATTGTGCCCAGCCAATATACACTTTCTTGTCCCAATTTTGTTTTAAAACCTAATTTAGAATTCTCTAACTTGATTTCTCATAATCTGATCCAACAAGTTTCTTTTATCATAGGTGAGGCCTGAGAGATCAGCTGATTCACCCAAGACCACACCACCCAATAGAGGAAGAGCTGGGAATAGTAACTGAGGCTCTTGACTTTCAATTCAGTGCTTTTTCCGTGATGCTGTGTGTAATTTTTAAAAAACTATACTATACCACAAATGGATCATACAATAATTATTTTTTCTTTTTTTATGATACTTGGCCCATCAGAAAAAAAAATTTTAATGAGAAAAATGTCATTTAATATGATTGATACTGATATTTCAACTATCTGTTATTAGTTTAAATATGCATATACTTTATGAGTGTTGTATAGTGGTCATTACCTCATTTTATAATACAATATTAAGTCTCAAATGAAACTTGTTTTTTAGGTAAAGGTTTGTAGAAGTGACTCCATTCAGAGTAGAAAAACTATAAGCTGTAGTGTTTTAAGATTGTTCAGTAACTGTTTTCCAGTTGAGGCAAGTCTAATCTGGGATGCTTTAGCTACTTCAGAATTGACTAAATAGTTTTCCATCATAACGGATCAAAGAAAAGCTCCTTTGACTCCTCACTGCTCCCTCTTCTTCCTGTCCTCCTCCTAGGAGTAAAGTGCAACCAGTGGTCTGAGGAGGCTTCAATGGTGTTTCGAAATCATGTGGAGAAGAAACCTCTGGTGGCACTGGTGCAGACAGTCATTGAAAACGCTAACCCTTGGGACCGGAAAGTGGTGGTCTATTTAGTGGACACATCGTTGCCAGACACTGATATCTGGATTCATGATTTTATGTCAGAGTATCTGATAGAGCTTTCAAAAGTTAATTAATGACTGCTTCTGAAACCTTGACAACTAATTCAGACTTTTTAGCAATAACAAAGTGTAGTAGGCTTCAAAAAAAGTCTTATCTCTGCTACATGGCTCTGACTGCTGTGGGGGATTGAAAAGAATATGCTTACGTTTGATGAAAGATATTTAACAAGTTTTTGTTTTAACAGAGTTGACTTTTCGAAGAAAATTGTACTTGAATTATTACTATATTAGAATAAAAATGTTTATCAATATAAAAGCTGACTACCTTGTAATTTCTAGGCTTCATGATCTTAAGATGAAAGCTTCCATTTCATGTTGTCTTCTTTGCAGCGCTGGGTTCTTCTCCAGCTGAGCTGAGAATGTTATGACTTAACTCTACCCTGATGTAGTAGTGTATCCCAAAGCAAGTGATCATCAAAGCATGTGAGGACTTATCCTGAGTCTTAACACATCAGCATTTCTAGAGGAGCAGTCCAGGCAAACCAACGTGGCCCTTAACCCAAATCTTGTGTGGCTTCTCTTCTCATTGCCCACAGAGTCCAGCTAAGACCCAGGCCTTCTACAATCCTCCTACCCAACCTCCTTGTCTACCACTCCCTGCCACACTGGACCTTTATTTGGTCACTGAACCCCTGCTTATTCCATTCTCTCAACCTGCATCTCATTCTCCTCCCATCATTTTTGTTTGTCAGTGTCCTGCCTGACCTCCTGGGCCAAACATGAAGCTTTCTCTGGTGCCCCTTTCTACTCCATCGTTCTTTGATCATACCTCTCTTGGTGCGCATATGTCACTGTACTTTATAGTATATGACTAGTCTGTGCACCCATCACCCCAGCTAGATCGTGGCACCCCTGAAAGAGGGATGGGTCTTAGTCATCTCTGGTGATATACTGGTAAATGTTTGACAGCTGTTTCTGTTGGGTGGGGAGCTGAGCCTTGATTTGTGGTGTCTGAAAATTATCATATTGTAAATAGTCCCACCATTGTTGATTTCCAGCTAATAATATGACATGACTGTGGAGTTAGGAAGAGAGTCACCTAAGCAGCTCTTGAGACCTGTATGACAGACTCTCCAGCACACCACTGTCTGAGCATCCACAACCGTCAGAATGGCATCTTATGCACATTAGGCACTCTGTTTGTGCTTGCTAATTTGGTAGACAGATAGATAGGTTATAAGTGTTAGGATTGGTCCAAAAATGAGGTGGGGAGGCCCTGGATTAAAAGTGGAGCAATGATATTGAAGAAAAAGTGTTGAAGACTGTAAAGTTTTTAATTAAAATTATAAGCTTAGATACAGATAAGGAAGAGTGAAGCCAAGTTTTAAGGTATGAGAGCCTAGGACCTTACTCAGATGAAGTGGGAAACTTAAAAATTTGATTTTGAACATAGTGAATTTGAGCTAATAGACTTCCACATGAAGATATGCAGAATCTTGGAAATGTGGAATAAACTTCAGGGCAAAAACCAGGCTGAAAGTAAAAATTCTCAAAGTCATTTGTTTGTTTTTATTTGAGAAAAAAATCTAGAAAAAATGAGAAAGAGGACGGTAAAGACCAGATGTTTGAAGTTTTTCATTTTAAACATGCCAAAATTATCTCTAGCTTTTTAAAACTCAATATTTACAACTAGTGATTCAAAATTCAGGAATACTGAATGCAGTGATTAATCATTTGTGATGAAATAAAAATATCTTAACACAGAAATGTTTAAGTGAAATAAACTGATAAAAACGTTTTTAATAATGGTTTCATTCCCTAACAAAAAAAAAATGCAAAAATCCTCAAATTGTCTACAAGTAAGGAAAAGGTAGTTTCTATTTCACTGACTTTAAAAATGTTTCCATTACTTTTTAAAATAAAGCAATAAATTGTTGATGTAACCACAAAATTAGTGCTAAGACAGTGTGACACAAACAAATGAAATGTGAACCCTACCTCATGCCATATTCAAAAGTCACTTCCAGGTGGACTGAAAACCTAAACATTGGCCAGGCATGGTGGCTCATGCCTGTAATCTCAGGACTTTGAGGTGGGGTGGGGTGGGGGGTGTGTGGAATCACTTGAGGCCAGGAGTTTGAGACCAGCCTGGGCAACATGGCAAAACCCTGTCTCTACCAAAAAAAGATTAGCCGGATATGGTGGTGCACACCTGTAGTCCTAGCTATTCAGGAAGCTGAGGTGGGAGGATCACCTGAGCCTGGGAGGCAGAGGTTGCAGTGAGCCAAGATTGCCCACTACACTCCAGCCTGAATGATGGAGTGAGACCCTGTCTCAGGAAAAAAAAAAAGGGAGGGAGGGAAAGTAAACATGAGGCTAGGCACAGTGGCTCACGCCTGTAATTCCAGCACTTTGGGAGGCTGAGGCTGGAGGATTGCTTAAGCACAGGAATTTGAGACCAGCCTGGGCAACATACCCTATCGCTACAGAAAATGTTTTTAAATAGCTAGGCATGGTGGCTCACGCCTGTAATGCCAGCACTTTGAGAGGCTGAGGCAGGGGTTAAGGGGATGGCTTGAGCCCAGGAGGTTGAGGCTGCAATGAGCCATGATCACACCACTTTACTCCAGCAAAAAAGAACCTAAACATGAAAGGCTAAGGTGGAAAGATAACATAGGAAGATAACTTTATAGGGCAGGAACAGGAAAGAGTTCTTAAACAAGACACAGAGTGCTGCGAATAAAGGGAAAGACTGATGGACTGTATTAAAACTAAGAACACCTGCTTATCAAAATATGTTAATAAGGTGAAAAGGCAAGAGTGGAAGAATATAACTGAGGATACACACACACCATGTAATCTATTCAATACATGAGACTATCTAGAAGAAAAATGGACAATAAATTCAAACAATTCACAAAACAAATCCAACTGGCCCATAAATCTGAAGTGATGTTCAACCCATCAGGATACAGGGAAATGCATGTTCCAACCACAGTGAGACACCGTTACTCACATACCAGAATGTCTAAAGTGCTTCCATTTGTGTTAATTCCAAGTGTTGCTGAAGATGTGAAACTACACCAGACAATGGTACTATGACTTGGGAAGAGTTCAGCCTTATTGCTGCTGAAGTTGAGGTTACGCTTTCTCTAATCACCCAGCACTTCCAACGGCAGGTGTGCGCGTGGACAAGAGGATTCTGGGCAAGGAATGTTCACAGCAGCAGCACTATTTGTAATAGCAAAAACCTGGAAACAACCTAAATGCCCATTAATAGTCAAATGGATTTAAAAAAAAAAAAAACTGTGGTATATTCATACAATGGAAAATTACAGCCGCATGAAACCACAGATGAACAACAGATTTGAACAAATAAAGACAAACTACAGAGGGAAGAAAAGAAAGGACAAGATCACCATAAGGGTCAAGAAAGTGATCATCTTTAGAGGGGAGTTGGGACCCAGGAGGGACAGGTAGGCTTCTGGGCTGTTGGCAATGTTCTCTGAGTGATGTTTGCACAGGTGTTCACACTATAAAAAGTCATGAAGCTGCACATTTATTTTGTTTACACATACAACATAACTTATATTGTATGTTCTTATATGGTTGATTCACAACAAAAATGTTTTAAAATAATCCGAAATATTAAATCATTGCTTATTTTAAAATGTGTGGCATATACCCTTGAAAAGAGACATAATTGTGAGGACTTTAGAGGAATACATTTTCTTGAGAAACAAAATTTGGGTAATGAGTGTTTCTCATCAATAACCTATACATTAGGATTAAGAGCTGATTTTATTAAGGTCTATCCGACCAAAAGCTTTCCCATAATAATCCAAAATAAGACGTTTTCCTATTTCTATATAAATTCCTTTGCATGAGCCATTTGTTTATTAAAACACTTAAATTGGGTTTGGGTTAAACCACTTAAAGTGGTTTGTTCTGGGGGGGAAAAGGCCTTTTAAGAACGAGGTCATTTAAAATCAGTGTTTTATACTCTCCACTTGCTCTCAGTGTAGAGCGAATGCATTCGATTGCGTATTGAAACCACGTGTGGACAAAACGATCGCGGTTAAAGCTGAGGCTCAGAGGCCACCTGGCCGCGCTGCTGGGAGACAGACTGAGCGGCGCTTCAATCAGAGGGGAAGGTACAGCGGCCGCTTAGCTGGCTTTGTTTGCTCTATCACTTTTACGAACTTCGGATTCTCAAAATCTTAAATTCCAGACCCCGCAGGAATGCAAATCTGTCCACCTTTTCCCACATAACTCTACCGTCGCTCAAACTCTTCCTGGTACCAGCCGGGAAGCGGAGACCCAAGCTGGGGCCGACCGCGCTCGCTCTGCAGCAGCCGGACTTCTCAGCGCTACCGGCCCGGGGCCGTGTCCCCACGGGGAGGTGAGCTGCGCCCGGCGCCCCCGAGTGGAGGGGGAGGGAAGGAGGGAGCCAGCGGCGGGCAGGGCGGGGCGCGGTGACAGCGTGAGCCGGGCCCGCCCCTGGCTCCCACCCCCGGGGCCCACAGCGCCCGCCCGCCCGCCAGCCGGGAGCTCGTCCAGCCCCGCGCTGCGCTCGCCCGCCCGCCGCCCGCCGGAGCACCGCGGCCGCCGCCCGCGTCCATCTGCCCGCTGCCCGCGACCGTCCAGCCGCCCGCGCCCACGTCGGCCCCGCCGCGCTACCTCCGGGTAAGCCCCCACCCCGCCTGGGGTCCCCCCTCGCGCTCGCGGGGCTCCCTGCCCCCGCGCCGGGGCCTCAGCCATATCTGGGCAAAATATTCAGCTGTCGCCGCCGCCGCCAAGAGGGACTGAGCGTGGCTCCCTCTATAAATAGCTGCCGCCTCTTGTTGTCTCCGGGGCTGGGGAGCCCGGGTCTCGGGGTCCCGAGCCCGGCGCTCGCGTCTCCGCCTCCCCGCGCGCGCAGCCCTGGCCAGGGCGCCCTCCTCTCGAGACCTCCGCGTCGCGTCTGTGAACGCGAGAACGAGGGGCGCCCGGGGCCGGGGTCCTGGCGGAGGGGCGCCCCCGCCGCCCGCGGGACTCCAGCGCGGCCAGGCTCTGCGCCCGCGAGGCGCTCTGCTGGGTACAGGTGCCCGCCCGCCCGAGCCGGGCGCGGGGGCTCAGCCTCCTCTCTGCCTGCAGGAGTCTGGGGGTGGGAGTGGGGGCGTAAGGGCTTGACTGGAAGTGGAGCCCAGGTTCGCCCTGAGAGTGTTTAGGGCAGGAAAAGTTTCCCAAACTGCGAGAGACAAGGTTTAAAGCACCAGGAAACGCGCTACGCGGCCAGGTGGAACTGGAGAGGGCTCGGAGGCGGGAGTCCCAGGTTGTCGCCAGCTCTCACCATGGCCTTGGCAAGCCCCCTCTTGTTTCTGGATCTCGGTTTCCCATTCTTAGGGGTAAGGTTTGGTAGCCGCGATAGAGCTGGGAACCCCGGCAGTGAGAACTGCAGGGCACGCTCTTGAACGCCTGCGCTCCCCCCACCTGTTCACCAGCTCTGGGCTTGGGACGCTGGGGTCCCAGACACGCACATCCGGAGAGGCTGCAGAAATCGGAGACTGGCTGCCCCCAAATCGATCGCATCCCGGGACCCACTAAAGCCCTCGGATACCCTGAGCCGTACACCCCTAGAAAGTGAACTTTTGGGGTGCCTATGGGCATCTATCTCCCTGCTACGTAGCCGGCATTGCTCTGGCAAAGCAGCCTGTGACCCCCATAGCTTCAGATGCCATGAGCTGGGCAGGGGTAGGTGTTCCAATCCAGCCACAGTTTCCCGGTCTATACCGCACTGTTGATGCGCCCTCCGGCCTACGCAGCGCGGCGCCCTCCTACACCCCTCACCCACCGTAGCTATTACAGACCCTGCCTCAGGCCCTCGCCCTATGCCCTCAGACTATCTGAGACAACCTGGCCTAAGCTCCTCTGTGATTGAATCGCAGAACCAGATCCTGAACCCAGATGCTGGGCCCTCAGCGGGAGCACCCCTACGGCCCCCACCCCATCTTTCTCCCAGAGGTGACTGCCATGTTGTGCTCCGTGCAGGGCCGCAGAGCCCCCTGCTCAAGGTCACACGGGGCCGGTCACGCCAGAAGGTCTGCAGTCTCCCAGCCTTTCCCATCTCTTTCCTGACCCGTCCCTCTGCTCAGGCAGGTCCGGGAGCTCTGGGAGCTCCTGATCAATGCCCCTTCTTTACTCTGCTGCTGTTCAGGACTTTCTCTTGTCTGGACAACAGCGCCCTCATGCTGAAGTTTCATTTTTGTTTCTACTTTACTTTCTATTATTTTTTTTTTTTTCTAAAGCCATCTCAAAGCCTTAGAGATAAAAGAATTAACGGGAAATGGAGCCAAATAATGAAGTTTCCGTCAATTAGAGCCACACAACCAACAGGCAGAGTGAAAACAAGAACACTGTCACTTTGGCGTATTATGTTTAATGAGCTAGTCTTACAAACCCATGGTTTAGAAAGTCATTGGCCCTTGAGTTCCTCCCAGCCTAAGATGAAAGCCAGTGTCCTCTAAAAATAGCCTCCGCCCCACCTTATCAGGGTCTCACACCTTCTCCCTCCTCCAGGGTCGGGCGTTTTCTAGCAGCTCGGCAAAAGCAGAAAACAGAGTAGGTCGTGGCAGCTCTGAGCAATGGGAGGTGGACTGGCCTGGAGGTTAGGATACCTGGCTCTGGCTCCGGCTCTGGCTCCGGCTCTGGCTCCGGCTCTGGCTCCGGCTCCGGCTCCGGCTCTGCCACCCACTCAGAGTAACCTTGAGCAATGAGGGCGTGAACAAGATGGTCTCTAGTGAACCTGGAGTGGAGAGGGCTTGGAGTCTCCCTGGGAAGCCTTTCTAGCATGACCCATTCTGTAAGGAGGAGCTGGGGAAGGGCTGAGAGAGAGTGGCTTTCCCCAGTGCCAAGGGAGGACAGAGGTGGGCAGTGTCACTTGCTGTGGAGAGACAGGAGTTGGGGGATGAGGACTGGGAAGGAGCCATCAGGATTGGCATGGATCATGAGGACTTTGACCAGGGCATTGCAGCAGGCTCAAAAAATGGGATCTGCCAGTGACCTAACCTGTCTAAGCCTCAGTTTCCTCCTCCATACAGTAGAGATAACAATAGCTCCATTTCATAGGGGCTGCTTGTAGGAATTAAGAGAGATGATGCAAGGCAAGCCCTCAGCCCAGAGCCTGATATTGCAATGATATTATTCGTTGTGATGAGGGGCAGGGGCAGGAGCTAAGGGGAGCTGAAGAAGTGGAGACAGAGCCTACAACTCTTTCTAAAAGCTTGGATGAGAAAGGAAGGGAGAGGAAAGGTAGCAGGAACTGAGGACAAGGGACAGAGGGGAGGCAGGCATTCTGGAATAAAGAGTATGGCAAGAAGTGAGAAGAACCCAGGAGAGGGGAAAGACTTAAAGGAGAATCTAAAGGATGTGCCCATAATGAGGACTGGGGACCTCCTTAGTGACCTGCAGAATGTCACAGACTCTGCAGGTGCCTTCATCCCATGGAATGAGCAAAAAGTAAAATGAAACAGATCATGGCTCAGACCCGTGTGTCCCTGGGCAGACCAGTATCTGCGAGGGAGGGTGGTGATAGGCCGTGAAGGATGTTTTGACCTGCTCAGGGGCCTTATGACCTTGGCTTACTTATTTCTGAAATGACATCATCTATCGATGACTCCTGCTGAGCCCAGTCGTAATAGCCTTTTCCAGCCAATGTTTTGATTTTCCGGTCTTACTAATGGACCAGACAGGCTGCCAACATTTCTAAAGAGGCCAGTTCACTTTTCACTTAAAGCCAGAACACCAGATAGATCAATTATTGGGCTGCTAGGAGCCATTATTAGTTTAAAACCACAGGCTGTTTCTGGGGAAAAGCATGGACCAGATGGCACAATTCCTCACTGTTTCCTGTCTTTTGTTTTGTTTTGTAAAATCTTCCTTTGGCTAATCATGATGGGACCTGATTCTCTTTGCTCTTAATGACAATGAGAGAATGAGCTCATTGGAGTCAACTTAGGACACGGCCTGGGAGGTTTTCTTTCGTGTTAGGTGGTGTTGGGTCTTTGTCTGATCTGAAAAACTAAACTAACTCAAGCATGCCTTTCATTTCTCCTTCTTGAATGTCCTTTTGGTTTTCTCTCGGAGAAAAAACGATTTGTGAAAGGGTTGGAGATTATCTGTGAAGAGGAGAGAGGGAGGGAGAGAGAGACAAGGGCTTGCGTCCATCTACCCGTGTCCATCCTGTCTCAGTTCATCTTCTCAGGAGCTCCAGCCTCAGGCCTCACTCACTCTGGGGCTTCAAAGGTGGCGAGCCCAGGGCCGTTCCTCGCAACGATTCTGGAGGGTGATAAGTTGTGACCACTACGGTGTTGCTCTCCATGCCCAAAGGAAGGAGGGAAAACAGAACTGCCTCTTGGCATCTTTCAGCCTCCTTCACAGACTCATCGCTTCTGCCCATCCCTTAGCTGTTGGCGCCACTCCTACCCCTGTTCTTTCCACCCCACACTCAGTCTCGTTCACTCCCACGGCTCTAGTCACTCCGTAATTCTTGGATCACTCGGACTGCTCTCCTCATCTGTAGACACGCTGCCTCTTCCTGTCTCTTCACCACCCCATTCATTTGCCCACCAAGTCCTGTCAACGCTACCTTCCTTAATTTATCTTATGTTGTTTCTATCGCCACGTCCACTACCCCCGTTGAGGACTTCTCCATCTCTCCCCCCAAGCCTCTTAAAGGTATTTCTGAGTCATTCCTTCTTCTATGCTGCTCTTAAAAGATCTCCACTTGTGTCAATTCTCTCCTTTCAGGGACTCCCCATTTCCTAAGGGATAAAGACCAGATTTCTTAGCCTCTAAGATCAGGTCTCAAGCTAGTATTCTAAACTCATATCTAGATACTCCTCCAAATGCTCTTTACCTTCTGGTCATGGCAAAAGTATGCTGTGCCTTCATGCCTCCCTGCCTTTGCCCCTGCTGTTCTTTCTGCCTTCAGTGCTGTTTTCCCTCTTCTCAGCCCATGAACTTGTCATCACCCTTAAAAGCAAAGTTGTTTATTGGCTTACATATACCCCCATAGCCCCCTGTGCCAACTCAGAGCACCAGCAGCGTGTTCTAAATGGAATCATCCAATGATATATCTTTGTCTCTGGCTAGACTAAAAGCTCCCTGAGGACGAAGTTTCTAGCTCATTTATCTCTGCTTCCCCATGTGCAGCTCAGAGCCTAATGTTTGACATAGTACAGGCACTTCAGGTTTTAATAAATGGCTGACCATTGAATGAATGAATGCATGAAAGAGTAAATGAATGAAGACTCTGTGATAACCATGACAGTCACACAACACCAACCAGCATTTACAGCATGTTCTCTTAGCCAACCAAATCATCAGCTCTGTGAGGCAGAGACCACACCTGTTCTTCCCACTGCCAGCTCCCCAGCTCCTGCCAGCCCCATCACAATAAATAGCTAGCGTGTGAATCCATGCACTTATTTGAAACAGTAACCCCAAGAGGGAGGAACAGCAAGTATTATTACCTATCTTTTGTAATAGGACGGTAAGCCCCAGTAGGAATTGTCCCAGGTCATCTAATTGTCCCAGGTCATCCAATTCCAGAAAACCAAAGTGCCCTCCAGGGTTTGGCAAACTTGAGAAATGAGTCGTCTTGTTTTATATCTATGCTTCTCTAACTTTAATGTGCATTGAAATCTCTTGGGATCTTTTTAAAAATGCAGATTCTGGTTCAAGAGGGATGAGGTGAGGCTTGAAATTCTGAGTTTCTAAAAAGCTCCTTGTTTCTGATAAGCTCTAATGAGTTGATTAGAAAATAAGCTTAATAATTCCTAATAAGCTCTAATAAACATCTAATAAGGTGATGCTGATTTGTATGTCTAAGCCACCACATTTTGAACACCAAGATGAGTCCTAGTTACCACGAAGCTTCCTCCTGGCCATTCATTAAGATAGCGGGCTTTTAAAATCTGTGAATGAATTCATTTGTGCCCTGGATCAAAATCAAGGGCTCCTTCTGGTCAGGAAACTTCTTGCAAGTTTGGATCTATGAGCACAGGATGGGTGCCTGGCCAGTACTGGGGTGGGAACCTGAGTTACCTGAGACCCTGAGACATCAAAACCACTCAGAAGTGTGCAAAGTGAAGGTAACACAGAGGGAGATGTGAGGACAGGCTTCCTCCGTGCAAACCAAGAGAGATTTAAAAATTCAGAATGGATGGCAACATTGCATGCATTTGCTTATTATGGTTTTACATTGTATTCCACTTACAGTATTAAAAAGGCTTGAGATGGCTTAAAATAAACTACATGGCCAGTGTAACTGGTAAGGACAGAACTTCTAAAAAGAGGGCAGACACCCTGAAGATTAAGATCACTAAACTCTTCGAGAATCTGATTAGAGCTTATGGACCCTTGCTCCACAAAAATGAACATATTCATATACACAACCATTTGCATATCATTTCAGTGGGTGTGTGGATTCCTCTGAAGCCTACTCAAAAGTCCAGGTTAAAAACCCCCAATACAGAGAATAAAGAGAGAAAATTATGCCAGCGCCCTGGCTGAAGAAGACAACTGTATTTGGACACTCAAATCAGTTCTGAGATGACTCATGGCAGCCGAGGGAAAAGGCGGGGCGAGAGGAAGGGGAAGACTCTTGGTGTCTGATAGTAGAAGGGAGAACACCAGTCTTTCAGGAGAGGGAAATATTTTCTTAGCCCCAGTCCTCGGTATATTGTCAAGATAGGACCCTAGACAGAAGGGAGTTTGCATAGTGGTTAGGAACATGGACTCCGGATCAGTCTGCACAAGCCCAAGGAGCCCAGGAGCAAAGAAGGGCAGACTCAAATCCTTCATTAGTCCCTTTGGGGGCCTTGGATAGCAACTGACACATAATGAGACACAGTCTATCTTCCTGATACACACACACACAAACACACACAAACACACACACGAACTCTGGAGACCACCTCGCTTGATTCAAATCTAAGGTCTGCCAGTTACTGGCTCTGTAATCTTGGGTAACTTCTAACATTTTTTTCTGAGACAGAGTCTCGCTCTGTCACCCAGGCTGGGGTGCAGTGGCATAATCTCAGTTCACAGCAACCTCTGTCTCCTGGGTTCAAGCAATTCTCCTGTCTCAGCCTCCCAAGTAGCTGGGATTACAGGTGCACGCCACCACACCCAGCAAATTTTTATATTTTTTAGTAGAGATGGGGTTTCGCCATGTTGGTTAAGCTGGTCTCGAACTCCTGACTTCAGGTGATCCACGCACCTTGGGCTCCCACGGTACTGGAATTACAGGCGCAAGCCACCGCACCTGGCTAACTTAGAACATTTCTGTATCTAGTTTCCCCATCCATAAAGTGGGGTTGTGGTGGGGATGAAATTAGTTGCTATATGTGAAATGCTTAGGACAGTGCCTGGGACATTGTGTAAGTGTGAGCTGTTATATTATGGGAAGGTGACAGCATGGAGCACTGGTAATGAGTCCTGATTGCCTGACTGGATTCAAATCCTGGTTCTACCACTTATTAGCTTTGTGACCTTGGTCAATGTACTTACTGGGTTATATAGTGTCCCCCCAAAAGTCATGCCCACCTAGCACTACAGAATGTGACCTTACCTGGAAATACAATCTTTACAAATGTAATGAATGAAGTTAAAATGAGGTCACACTGGATTAGGGTAGGTCCTAACTACCCTGTGACTGCTGTCTTTATAAGAAGAGTGGACACACACCATTAAAAGGGCTTGAGACGGCTTAAACTAAACCTATATAGGCAGCATAACTAGTAAGAAAAGATGATGATGGAGTGAGAGATTGGAGTGAGGTGGCTGCAAACCAAGGAATGTCCGGGGTTGCCAGCAGACACCAGAAGGTAGGAATGGGCATAGGACACATTCCCCCTCAGAGCCTCCAGAAGGAATCAACCTGCTGACACCTTGATTCTGGACTTCTGGTCCTCTGAACTGAGACAGCATAAATTTCTGTAGTTTTAAGCCATCCAGTTTGTAGTCATTTATTATGGCAGCCCTATAAAACTAACACAGTCTGCACTTCAGTTTCTTTATCTGTCAAATGAGGATAATAAAGTTACCTGCTTCACAATTATTAAGATTCCATGTAAAGAGCTTAGCACTGTGCTGGTAATGCAGTAAGAACAAAACAAAGCTTGCTATTATAAGGTACAGTGACACAGTGGCCAGCAGCAGCCTCAAGGATGATGGTAATAGTAGTCTGTTTTATGTCTCTAATTTATTGACTCAATGCCCTGTTGATGAATTTGTATGCCTTTTCCAGGTTTTGGGTTTGTTGTTGTTGTTGTTGTTGTTTTGAGATGAGGTCTTGCTATGTCACCCAGGCTGGAGTGCAGTGGCTCACTGCAACCTCTACCTTCTGGGCTCAAGTGGTCCTCTCACCCTAGCTACCCACTCCCTTCAACCCCAGAAGCTGGGACCACAGGTGTGTGCCACCTTGCCTGGCTAATTGTTTGTATTTTTAGGTGAGACGGGTTTCACCACGTTGCCCAGGCTGGTTTCGAACTGAAAAAGGGTACACCAATGTAACTTCTCTTCTTTGTAAGGGCACTGGTCTCCTCACATCTTGTCAACACTGGGAATTCTCAGACTTTTAAATCTCTGTCAATCTGCTAGAACGGATATCTCATTCCACAATTTGCTTTTTTATAATTCTAAGTGAGCTTTGTTATTATTTATATGTGTATTAGCCATTATTATTTCCTTTTGTGTGAATTGTCTATTCCTTTCCTCTTTCCACATTTTCTGGCCTGTTCTGTTTTTTTATTGGAGGAACTTTTTGTCTATTAAACAAATCAGCCTTTTGTTTAATATGAAGCAAATATATTTTCCCCAGTTTGCCATTTGCTGTTTGGTATTGTTCATATTAATTTTCATATTGGTTTTTCCAAAAATATAAAAATGTGTTTCATAAAGCTCTACCTTACGTTAATGCCTGCTATGAGGCAAGGTGATGAAGTTCATGTTTGTAAAATGGAGAATGAGGATAGGAATGAATTCCACAAGCTTTTCTACAAGTTAGCTTTTCTTTCTTTCTTTTTTTTTATGTTTTTGAGATTGAGTCTCGCTCCGTCACCCAGGCTGGAGTTCAATGATGCAATCTTGGCTCATCGCAACCTCCACCTTCCAGGTTCAAGCAATTCTTCTACTTCAGCCTCCCGAGTAGCTGGGATTACAGGTGTCCATCACTACACCCGGCTAATTTTTGTATTTTTAGTAGAGATGAGGTTTCTCCATGTTGGCCAGGCTGATCTTGAATTCCTGACCTCAGGAGGGGTCCACCTATCTCAGCCTTCCAAAGTGCTAGTATTACAGACGTGAGCCACTGCACCCAGCCTACAGATTAGCTTTTATTCTACCAGTGCTTTTGACTTATAGCTGTCAAAGCCAATAATAATGCTAGGCATTCATTCATTCATTCATTCATTCATTTATTCAATGAACATGTCTTCAGCACTGCACAGGTGCAGGGCTTTGTGAAGGACCACGGGAGACAGAGATGTTTGCCCTCAAGTAGCTTTTAGTCTTGTGGGAGTGGGGGGTGCCCGAAGATAATTCAGTAGCTCCCAGAGAACTCTGACTTTCTTGTTTGTATTACAATGCTTGGCTTCTTAGAACACTCTTCTGCTGGTGCAGAGGAAAATGAAATGGAAGGGGCAGACCCTGGGGAGAGCTAAGTGTGTCCTGAACCAGGAAAGTTCCAGAGATGCAAAAGGAGTGGAGTGCAGCATGGTTTGAGGGCAGGAGAGCAGGCCAGCTGAGACAGGGAGGTGTCTTCAGACTCTTTTCCCGGAACCCTGTTGCTTAAATATGATTGCTATGGTGACTCTGACACCATGATGACCCAAGAGATGCAAAATGAAAACATGCGCGCGGCGCGCGCGCACACACACACACACACACACACACACACACACACATACACACAGGCCTTTCCAGTTTAAACCACTTGACAACTTTGATGTCGAGCGCGTCAAGCATGGCTCAGTGTGTTCTGGGATAAAGCTCATAGCAACTGCAGAAAGTGATGGAGTCAAACACTATGTTTAGTGTGTTTGTTTTTTTAGAAGGTACTTTCCCATATGACTAAGAGAATGAAATCAGCCAGGGAAAATAACTGCAAATGAGACAGAAAACAAGTCTGTTAACAAGAGCTGGTCTCTAAGTCCCCATCCTCCTCCATTCAGGGGCTCCAAACACATCTGTCATAATAGAACAAGGCCTTAAAGGGCCTTAAGTCCTATATCGTCAACTCCCCAACAACCACCGTCAATCAAGACATCAGTCCTCTCTGGAAGACCTCATCCAGGCTCTGCCATCGCTGCTCACAGCCCCTAGAGACAGGTGCTCACTACTTCTTGCCTTAGCCCAGTGTACCCCTGGGTAGTTTTTTGTTTGTTTGTTTGTTTTTTGAGAAAGGGTCTCACTGTCACCCAGGCTGGAGTGCAGTCCTGCAAACAGGACTCACTGCAGCCTCTTCCTCCTGGGCTCAAGCAATCCTCCCACTTTAGCCTCCTGAGTAGCTGGGAGTACAGCAGTACGCCATCACACCTAGCTAATTTTTTAATTGTTTGTAGAGACAAGGTCTCACCATGTTTCCCAGGCTGGTCTCAAACTCTTGGGCTCAAATGATCCGCCCAGCTTGGCCTCCCAAAGTGCTGGGATTACTGGTGTGAGTCACCATGCCCCGCCCTCAGGCAGTTTTTATTATTAGAAAGTTTCTTGTGCTGATCAGAAATCTACCTCCAGGTAATTTCAATAAATCTATGTCTTCTGCCCTCTGGGGAGCCACAGACTTCGTCTGTACTCTCTTCCCCAGGTGAGCCCAGTAGAGGTTTGGAGAGTATGACCATGTTCTTCCTGGTCCTTCAACTGTTCTTCATATGACACCTTGTTCACCTTCTCTGAACTCAGCACCACTCATTAGAGAAGGTCTAATTCACAGCAGAGGTTATCCCCGTGTCCAGAATGCATATCAAATGTGCTCAGTATCATTAGTCATCAGGGAAATACACAATGAGTTCCCACTATGTATCCACCAGAATGGCTAACACCAAGGTGCTGACAGTACCAAGTGTTGACAAGGTTGTGGAGCAACTGGAACTCTCATACATTGTTGGTAGACATGTAAAATTACTTTGGAAAACTGACAGTTATCTACTGAAACTAAACATATGCCTACTCTATGACCCAGCAATTCCACTCCTGGGCACATATCCAAAAGAAGGAAGTGTTTATTTCTACCAAAAGACATATTCATAGCACTGTGTGTAATTACCAAATACTGGAAAAAACCTAAATGACCATAAAAAGTAGAGTAAATAAATTTTTTTAATAGTGCATTTATGTTAATAATATATATTTATTATGAATTATACTATATAAAGTAATATAATGAAGTACCACAAATTGGATGATAGAAATTTATGAAAGTAATATGTTTATATAGTATTCATATAAATATATATATATATATTTTAATTTTTATTGTATTTTAGGTTTTGGGGTACATGTGAAGAACATGCAAGATTGTTGCATAGGTACACACATGGCAGTGTGATTTGCTGCTTTCCTCCCCTTCACCTATATCTGGCATTTCTTCCCATGCTATCTCTCCCCACCTCCCCACCTCCCACTGTCCCTCCCCTATATCCCCTCCAACAGACCCCTGTGTGTAGTGCTCCCCTCCCTATGTCCATGTGTTCTTTTTGTTCATCACCCACCTATGAGTGAGAACATGCGGTGTTTGATCCATTTCAATTAAAAAAATTACCTTACGTAGGCTGGGCATGCTGGCTCACGCCTGTAATCACAGCACTTTGGGAGGCTGAGGTGGGAGGATCATGAGGTCAGGAGTTTGAGACCAGCCTGGCCAACATGGTGAATCCTGTCTCTACTAAAAATACAAAAAAATTGGCTGGCATGGTGGCAGGTGCCTGTAATCCTAGATACTAGGGAGCCTGAGGCAGGGGAATTGCTTGAACCCAGGAGGCGAAGGTTCTAGCGAACCTGGATTGCATCACTGCACTCCAGCCTGGGTGACAGTGTAAGACTCCATCTTAAAAAAAAAAATTACCTTATGTATAGGATAAGCCTATTAAAATGGAAGCTATTCTGTTTAAATATCAGTATTGCTTAACTTATTTGCTTCTATGCTCAACTTCACTGTTTAAAAAATCTCGTTAAACATCAAACTGTAATAACTACGTAAAAATAATTTTATTTCAGGAAAGCTACACTAGTTTATATATAGTTTCCTAGCAAAATTTTATCTATTTTAGTTGTTATTTTTGCACTGCATATACTTTAAATGTGTTAATGACTAACAAACATGGGAAGATTTTTTGTTAATTGAATAATGCTTCAGAGTTCTTTTTGCTGTTCCATGGTCTTGAGTATCAGTAATTCCTTCCAGTTGTAGACAATGTTCTGAGACAGGGTGTTATCTACACTCCATACATAATCTTCATTTCAACTGTGCCGCTCACTCTGAACTTGGTGTCACTCAGTTCTTGATCTTAATATCTTTCTTCCCTGAACCTCAAGTCCTTTATCTCAGCACTCATGCTTGACCCTCATTGTTTCCCACATTTCCGTCTCTGATCTGAAGTGGTAAGTCTGAGACATGAAGTGAGCACATCTACTTTAAAAATTGTGGTGATAAAACAAAACTGAATATTTCATCGAAAGCCTTCCTGAAATAAAAAATGACTGCTTTATTATTGCTGGGTCAAAATGTTATGTACTCAATAACTCCAATAGCTGTGATAAAAAAAATTTTCACTGCTGATAATGATGCAGGAAACACACTGCACACCAAGTTTGATCTGAAGTGTTGCAGTTAGGAAAGGCTTTGATCATTTGTAATCAGGTTCGTGTCCAGTCACATGACTTTAATGACTGGCTGGGAGAACCTGAAAAGAATGTAAGGAAGACATGAGAATTTCTTTATTTGTGTAAATCTACACTGATATTATAAAAGCAACTAGTTCTGCCTTGCAGAAGAAATTTATCAGTTGTCATTGTCAAATCTCAAGATCATTGTATTGGTGCCTAATGATATATCATTTGCTTTCTTAACTTTGAAAGTAATTTAACAGTTAGTGGGAAAAAAGTTTTGTATTACTTAGGCTTCAAGGACCTAGAAATAGAAATTCCATCTGACCCAGCAATCCCATTACTGGGTATATATCCAAAGGATTATAAATTGTTCTACTATAAGGACACATGCACAAGAATGTTCATTGCAGCACTATTTACAATAGCAAAGGCTTGGAACGAACCCAAATGCCCATTGATGATAGACTGGACAGGGAAAATGTGGCACATATACACCATGGAATACTATGCAGCCATAAAAAACGACGAGTTCACGTCCTTTGTAGGGTCATGGATGAATCTGGAAACCATCATTCTCAGCAAACTGACACAAGAACAGAAAATCAAACACCGCATGTTCTCACTGGTAAGTGGGGGTTGAACAGTGAGAACACATGGACACAGGGAGGGGAGCATCACATACTGGGGTCTGTGGGGGGGGGAACTAGGGGAGGGACTGTGGCAGGTGGGGAGTTGGGAGGGATAATATGGGGATAAATGCCAGATATAGGTGATGGGGAGGAAGGCAGCAACCACATTGCCATGTATGTACCTATGCAACAATCTTGCATGTTCTTCACATGTACCCTAAAACCTAAAACACAATAAAATATATATATGTGTGTGTGTGTGTGTGTGTATATATATATATAAACATATACATATAAATTTTCATATATATGTATACATATATGTGTATAAACATATACATGTAAACTTTCATGTATATATATGTATACATATACATATATATACGTATATATACATACACATATATACGTATATATATGTGTACATATATATAGATATATATATATATACGAAAGTTTCAGTGATATTGAGATGGGAGAAATTATCATGGGAAACAGAAGGTACTCATTATACTCACCCAACTGCAGTGCAAAAGCATGCTCTTCCTACTAGAAAAGAGAAAAGAGACTTGATGGCTTGTGCTCAAATAGGGCTTGGAAAACTGCATCATTTCTCTTGCCCATCTTTAGTCAGATTTATTCAGATGGTCCAAAGGAGGCTTTGACGGCCATGAAGGAAAATTGAAGGTATGGGCGCAGCAAACAATACCCAATCTTGGGATTAGCACCAGCAAGAGAATTGGCAGTACAGATCAATGAGGAAGAAAGAACATTTTCATACTGATCTGGAGTTCCTCCTTGCATGATTTATGGTGGTGCTGATATTGGTTAGCAGGTTTGAGACTTAGAAAGTGGATGCTACTCATTAGTAGCCACTGCAGGATATCTAGTGGATATGACAGAAAGAGGAAAGATTGGATTAAACTTTTGTGAACACTTGGTGTTAGAAGAAACTGATCAGATGTTGGACATGGGATTTGAGCCTCAGATACATAGAATAGTTGAACAAGATACTACGCCTCCAAAGGGTGTCCACCCCACTATGATGGTTAGTGCTACTTTTCCTGGAACTACAGATGCTTGCTTGTGATTTCTTGGATGAATATATTGATATCTTCTTGGCTCTAAGGAAGAGTTGGCTCTACCTCTGAGAATATCACAAACAAAGTAGTTTGGGTAGAAGAATCAGACAAAGGATCGTTTCTGCTTGACCTCCTAAGACATCCACTAGATCCTAGGAAGGATGCATTCACCTTAGTGTTTGTGGAGGATTATTCTTATTCTCCGGAGCATTTCTTATACCATGAAGGATGTCACATACCAGTATCTATGGAGACCATTAGAGGCATAGGAAAGAGGCCCTTCATCTGTTACCCTCAGGAAAAAGCTCAATTCTAGTGGCTACAGCAGTAGCAGCAAGAGGACTGGACATTTCAAAGGTGAAACATGTTATTGATTTTGACTTTCCAGGTGATATTGAAAAATATGTATATGGCACTGGCCATACAGGACGTGTAGGAAACCTTGGTCTGACCACCTCATTTTTAAGTGAAAGGAACATAAATATCACTAAGGATTTGTTGGATCTTCTTGTTGAAGCTAAACAAGAAGTGCCATCTTGGTTAGAAAACATGGCTTATGAACACAACTACAAAAGTAGCAGTAGTGGACGTCCTATGAGTAGCAGATTTCGTGGAGGATTTGGTGGTAGAGACTACTGACAGAAAGCAGTGCTAGCAGTTCCAGCCTCAGCAGCAGCCACACAATCAGCAGACGCAGATGTGGAGGTGGCCATGGCAGCAGGAGAGGATTTGGTGTAGGTGGCTGTTACCTACACCGATGGCATGGAGGCTTTTACAACAGAGACGGATATGGAGGAAATTGTAACTCCCAAGGGATTGACTGGTGGGTAACTGAGCCTGCTTTGCAGTAGGTCACCCTGCCAAACAAGCTAATATGGAAACCACATGTAACTTAGCCAGACAATACATTCTGTAGCTTCAAGACCTTGCAAGACATTACCAGCTGTGATTCTCTACTAATTTTTTTTAAGGGAGCTCAAAGTTCCACAAGAAGAAATGAAAACAACAATCAAGAGCCTGTTCAGAAAATGGCTTGAAGACTTCATTGCTGTTGTTTGGATTAACTCCCCTCCCGCCTATCTCCATCCCAAACTGAATTGATAATTTTGTGACTGAGGATCATTCGTTTGTTAATGTTAACTTTAGACAACATTTTATTTTGGCTCAATAATGCTCAATACATCAATTGTTTTGACAAAATGACTGAACTTGGGCTAAAACCAAACCTTGGCACATAGGTATAATACAACTTAGCAGGAACCGTCGATTCATCCATAAATATTTTAAGCATGAACTTATGTGGTAGGCTGCATTAGGGTTTTTTGATACTTGAAAATTGGGGAAAAACAACGAATATCACAAAGCATATTAATGGAATTAGTTTCCAATGTGGCAAACCGTATTAAGTTAGGGTTCTGATTTGCTCACTCTATCCTGGATAGGGTTTTATAACCTCATAGTCTTTAAGCAACCCATTCCAGTCATGATAAGGTGATGTATGAATACATGCATCCATTCAAAGCACTGTTTTCAAAGTTAATGCAAGTAAATATAGCAATTCCCCTTTCAGTGTTTAGGCAGATTATTAATTAGGAGCTAGCCAAATGTGGTCATACTGTTACAGGGAATGCTTAAATGTCTGGTAACTTGAAATAAGTTTTTAGGAGAATTGATCTACTTAGACTTTTTAAATGCCTGCCATAAATGAAATTGAAATGGTAGAATAGCTGATCACAGCAATGACCAGCCCTCGTTAGGGCCCTGGATGATATTTGGTCTAATAACACATGCTAGTGTTGTTGATTTTTGGTCAAGAGAGTATGAACAGGAAAAATTATGCAGCGGGCTTTATTTTAAATGCTGATTCACATAACTCTATTCAAGCTGTGTTGAGATGCTAAACTGGCTTACTACAGACTTTGTAAAAATGGCTACAGAAGAGTAACACACTGAAATATTTTAGATCACACAGGTTGGAAATGTGTACATAACTACACAAGGTGTCAATTCTGCTCTACAGCACAGTTTTAGTTGCATAGGTTTCCATTATATTTATAGTCTGTTTATGTTAAATCTGGCCAAAGATGAGCATTGAATACCTCTGAAATGCCTCTGCCACTTTGAATTTTGTGCTAATTTTGTTGCCAAAATGTGATTAAAGTGCTCAATCTTTTTATGGTGAGATAGGAAGATGGTAAAAATTTCCTAAAGTTCAATAGATTTTCAAGTGTATTATCTCTTGTTCTAAAACTTTTATTAAGTAGGCACACTTGACAGTATTGAAGGTCATTTATTATGGTGCTATTTCAATTAGTCCAGATTTTGGCTTTTGTACATTTTGCCCATAATTTGTACAAAGTAATTATTTTACACACACACACACACACACACACATGCACACATATATAGATATATGTATACACACACACATGTCTTGTGTGCATGTCTTTAAACTTCCAATCTTATTTTGACTCTTGGAGATTGTTGAATGCAGCTTGTCTAGGAAGGGGATGGGACTAGATTTCTAAAATTTATTTGGGACTATTGGGAAGAAAACTATTTGCACACAACAGATTTCTAGATACTTTTTTGCTGCTAGTTTTATGTCATATTTATTGTACCTTTTGACAAATATTTATTTTTGTAAGCCTAAAGGTGATTCTTTGAAAGTTTAAAGGAACTTGACTAAAAGACAGTACAAACACACTGGCACCTGAATGCTGAATGTCACCATGGGTGTATGAGCAGTCTGTAAAATAATTAGAAAATTCACGAAATTATATATTTCATGGTAGTCTGAGCTTTCAATGTTAAGTCATATTAAACTCTTAAGTCAAATTAAGCAGACCCAGTATTGGCAGTATAGCTATAACTTTCTGATATTAGTAAAAACAAAATTGGAGACTTGAAATTAAATCATGCCAAGGTTTCGATACACTTGTCTTAAGATATTAATGAGACACTTCAAAACACTGATACGAAGTGTCCAGATTTTCAGATGTTTGTTGTGTGAGTTTTATTTAATTTTGTGTATTTTTGTTCAGTGAGTGTCTGGCACATTGCAATCCTCAAACGTGGTTATCTTTGTGGCATTGGCATAATCAGTGACTTGTGCATTCAGTGAAAGCATTTGAGCAAGTTTTATCAGTAAGCAATACTTTCAGTTAATAAATAAGGTTTCAAAAAATCATGTAAGGTTTTAAACTTGCTCAATGTAAAGATTGCACCTCAAGTCACTGTAGCTTTAGTAATTGCTTATTGTATTAGCTCAGATGCTAGCAATGCATGTGTTGTGCATATTCTGATTTTATTAAAATAAAGTTGAACAAAAAATAGGTAAAATAAGATGCATAAATTGAACAATCTCTAAGACTACCTGGAAACTCTTTTGTTCTTGATATAATATTATGGGCCATTGTGAATGTTCAATGACTTTGTATTCTATAATACTTACATTCTCTGAGGATGATCATAATGATAGATTGAAATATCACAATGATCTCAACCCCGTTCTTAGCAATGCAATTTCATGTGATCATTTAAGAGTATGAGAAATGCAATTATATAGTGTTTAGATATTTTTAGTTGCTTTCACTCTTATCTATGAGGGGCTGTCCTTAATAACCATACTTTACAAGATTACCATGTGAGGTACATTGCTATAATACAAGGTAGATGAACTACATTGTGTATTGAATGATGATTTCCATGTATTTTGACAGGCATAAAAGAGAAATGGCTGATTTGTGTTTGTGGAAGTTTGTTCAATTCCTGAGAGAAATCAGGAGGTGAAATCTAAGAAATGTTAAGCCATCGAGAGGAAGCAGCTATCTTTTTGAACTTAAGATGGGATGACAGGTCTTCAGCCTGAGAAGAGCTAGCATGTATACTTTAGTTGTCATACTAAGGGTCAAAAGAACTTTCAAAGTAGTTGCTTGATTATATTTCACTATGAATTTGGAGCTTTAAGCCTAAAAGAAGGTTTCCATAATTCACAGAAAAATAAGGAAACTTTCTCTGAATTATTTCTTGTGTGCATATTTACAAAACCTGAGCACAGATTTTTCTAAAATATTTAAATATTCTATTTTAAAAGGTTTCATTCTTCCATGTTTATATAAGGAATGTTAAAATATTTGTACACCTAAGATAATAGAGAGGCTTTCCACATTTAAGTATAAGTGATTGAATGGTGGATTATGAACACTACAAACCAGAAAATCAAGAAAAAATTTTGCATAGTTAGTGAAAAATAATTATGGTCTGACATCATTTTTGTGCTTATATCCATAAAAGGAACATTTTCACTTATTTTATGTTTAAAAATCCATTATCAGTAAGGGAAGCTAATGATAAACATTTTTTCATCTACATATATCTTTGCAATGCATGTGTTAACAGACATGATAGCCATTTAAAATCAGATATTGAAATACACACTTCCAGGAGAGGAAGTGCACACAATACTTATCCTCTAGAATTTTGTCATTGCTATCAACCACTGTTGGCTGTGTGCTTTCCATTGCTCTCTTTTCTGAATTTGAGTTTGTAATTATGTTTATATTATCCTTTCTCCACCATTGTATATTAGATGTAGGGCAGGAGAGATGCCTTGGCATTTTAGATCATGGAGTACAGAACTATGAGTAGCCCCATTAAGGTCAGATGAAGAAAACCACATACCAGCTGGATATCTGAACTTTGAATGGGATGAAGTAACTGGAAGCTATTTGGGAATGTCAATAATTGGATGTGTCAGGGTATGTTCTGTGTTGGACATTAATGGTGCTCATAGATATTTGGTAGCCAGGTAGGTAATCTGTAGCAGAAGGCTAGATTTTTGCCAGTGCTGCCCTCCTCCCACCATACACACCCACAGTGCTAAGTTGTTCCCAGGAAGTAGCTGCCTATTCAGGGTCTATATTTCTCTGGATCCCTTGCAATTAGGTGGTATCATATGTCCAGTTATTGTCAGTGCAATGCACTTAGGAATTAGGTGTACCTTTTCTAAGCCTTTTTTTTTCGTCTCATGCCTTGATGCAAGAAAACACATCGAGTGTTGGATTTTGGCAGTACCAAAACCACAAGGGAGAAAGAGTTCAGTTCATTGACTCAGAGCTTGGAGGAGAGCCACATCCTTATATGCAAAAATCTTATTTTGGAGCTTAGTGTAAAAAATAAACCATTTAAGAAGTTAAATTTTTAGTATCATACATTTAATTGATTATTACTATAACTATTAAAAATATGGGTTTACATTTAAGTCAATTTCTTAAAATTAACTTTCATTTTTTGGTGGCTTGGAATTGTCACTGTAGTTTTTGTCTTTAGATAGATGGCACAATTAATTTTTCAAATTATTTTTTATTGAGGTACTTAAGCTGTCAACTTCAGTATTTTCCTCACAGACTTGTGTTTTCTCTTCAATCACCTTGACCTTTAAATTGCAGAGGACTAAGAAATTATTTGTCCCTCATGTTCTTCTTAAAGGTTTGAATGAGCTTGCAGACAACTATCTATCTCTCTGCTGTTCCTACGATTAATATTGCAGACCCAACCCTGGGATAGTGTAGAGGTAGGGTAAAAGCATAGCACTCACTTGGCAAGGGTTGGCATGGGATGGATAAAATGGGATGGATGAGATGCAACACAAAGCAATGAGGTAAGGTGAGATGGAATAACTGTGTAGTAGTAACTCAAAAGTATCACAAGTTTTTGGATCACATTAGCCTGGATGACTGTTCTTAAGTAAAGAAACAATGTTATTCTGGCCTGGCTTTGGATTAAAAGGCTAAAGTGTTGGCTACGAATTTACACTCTTTGTCTTCTCTTTTGTCTTTATTGTGTAGGCAGAGAGAGTTTAATTTTAGTGAAATCCTTTTATTCTTTAATATGGAGCCATATTAGTTAAGATTTGCATTCTAGCACCCATTCTTTGAATATGTAAACAAATATATGCAAAGTTTTCTTTGAGATGCCTCAGTTCTGCCACTAGCACCCCACATTTTTAGTTAGTTTTTCTTGCCTAAAGCCCACATATTACTCTTCACTGATCTAGCATCCCCACTGAACCACCATTGGGCTGTTCCACTTCATTTCTCCTTTCCTAGTTCAGGTTCTCAGTGACTTCTTGGGTGCTTAGAATTTGTTGTTACCATGACTGCGTATGTTGAAATCAATGAATTCAGTCATGCATCCTGCCAACTCTCTTCACTCACTATACTTACATATCTAGGAATTCATGGTCCTCTGCTAAATAAAGGACTGTGTTCAGGAATCACTGCCTTTTAAGAGCACAAAACTGAAGCGTTAAACATTTAAGTGCTTTCCACAGCTTAGTGTTTAAACACATGCTCAGAGATGAATTCATTAAAATACACTTGTCCTCTCAGACCACTTAGGATTGCCCACATACATGCACTCTCAGGCTATTTGAAAATAGGAGGAAGAGGGAACTCAACAGTAGCTATTTCTATTACAGAGAGGATATTTCTAGTATAGAATAGAACACTACTGCATGAATGCAAAGTCATCAGAATATTGTTATATGTTATGATTTAGAATATATGTTATGATTTAGAACATATAACAATATTCTGATGACTTTGCATTCATGCAGTAGTATCCTATTCTATAACCATTCCAATATATTTCAGAATAAACTGTGGGCATCTTGCTGCAAACTGAGAAGAACAAATCAATAAAAATAAAAGATATAGGTAATCAAAAGAGGGCTTCACTTTATCCTGAAAGCTCAGACAAAGTGGAGGCTCAAGTTCATTAGGGAAAGACTGGGCCGTTCATCATTGCCTATGTGACTTGTCAGTTATAGGAGTTCCTTTTTAATTCATATAAAACCTTTGTGAGTGTGACATTATATCTAGACAGTAGTTATGCTAATTTCCCTAACTGTGATATTATCTACCTATCAATGGGCACTTATTCTAAACTTTAAAACATGTAGCAATTATTTTTAATGCTTGCAACTCAAAGTGACAATAACTTTGGAAAAAATAAAGACATTTCTGTGAATTCAATTAAATTAGAATGCTCACTTTTTTCTCAGAATAATGCTTTTCAAAATTTTTATTACTTGTGTGGTACATGCTTATTAAGGAAAATATGGCTAACATAGAAAAAAAAAAGGAAAATTGTAAACTGTAATTTTACTAACCAAAGACATCTACATAACATTTAGGTGTATTTTCTTTTCTCAAGGTATCTATAACAGACACTTGCCATTCTTGTTGAATACTCAGCATGTGTGTTTAGCGAATTTCCATCTTATGAAGTAGATCTATCCTCCCATTTTACAAGCAGAAAACCCAAGGCTTATTTTCAGTTGGTCCTGGAGCTAAGTACAAGTACATTAACTTAGGCTATACAAATTTGATATGCACACTCTGGGGTTTGGATTCAGAATTCCTGAGGCAAAGCAGAAGACACACAGGAGAATGTATTCCTGTTGGGATGGAGAGGCAGTTGCAGGAATATCCAATATCCAGAGGGAGAAGAAGCAGGAGTTTCAGCAGAAGCATCAGGCACTGATTTTGGTGATAAACATTTTGTGAGTGGCAGAGACTGTGCCAAGCAGTTCTGGTGGCAGTGTAGCTACTTTAGTGGTTCTGAGGTGTGATTTGTGTATTGCCAGTGACTTCCAGGCCCCACACTTGTTTTACTACCTCTCAAAGTTTGCAGTGATACATATAGTATCATATCTATATCTATATATATATATATAGATAGATAGATGTATTATAGATACTATATGATACATATCATATCATGCCTGTAATCTTAGAACTCTGGGAGACAGAGGCAGGAGGATCACTTGAAGCTAGGAGTTCAAGACTGGCCTGGGAAACATAACAAGACCCTGTCTCTACAAACAATAAAAAAAAAAAAGCCAGGTGTGGTGGTGTATGATTGCAGTCCCAGCTATTTGGGAGGCTGAGGTAAGAGGATCACTCAAGCCCAGGGGTTTGAAGTTGCAGTGAGCTATGATCACATCACTATACTTAAGCCTGGGCCACAGAGTAAACCCTGTCTAAATAAACAAACACACAAGTAAGTAAAATAAAATTTATTTCCACTAAGATTATTTGAGTTAGTTTATACTGCTCACAACTAAAAACACTGAATCAGTGGATTACTTTTTATTATGTGATTGGAATCCTATTTTAACATGTTTCTAAGTCTGGGGTAAATTCTACTTATGAACCGGAATTTTCTGAGGGAAATTTTTATATACGGTTTCAGCGTTATGTTCATAATTAAAGGAAACATTAATAAAAAAATTCCAGTTCCATTTACAAAGACAGAAACTGATTCTTTTGCCATTTTTTAAGTTATTTTTAAGGTCTCATTCTCTTCAACTGTTTTGCTTGCAGATTTAATAATTTTTTTCCTTAGGATTCCTTTAAAAGACATAGGTCATTGGTGCCCTCAATTAGACTTTTACTCAATAAACCTATTTTTTTGAAAATAAATCTTTTTTTTTTGGAAAAATGGGTTATTGATATATAATTTACACATGTTTAAATGTTCAGTAGTTTTTAGAATATTTACAGAGTTGTGCAGCCAACCCAATAATCTAATTTTAGAACGTTCTCATTATCCCAACAAGAAATTGTGTGCCTCTTCACAGTTATTACCCTTTTCCACTCCTTCCTCTCCCCTTCAGCACTAGGCAACCAGCAACTACAACGCTAATTTCTTTCTTTTTAGATTTGCCTATTCTGTTTATTTCATAGAATTGAAATTATACAGTATGTCATCTTTTGTGGCTGACTTCTTTCACTTAGCATAATGGTTTTGAAAATCGTTTTTGTCAAGTACAAATCAATATATAATTTCTTATTATGGATTGCCAAATAATATTTTGTCTTATTGAAATTCCATGTTTTATTTATCCATTCAGTTGATAGGTAGTTAGATTGCTTTCACATTTTTTGCTATTATGAATAATGTTGCTATCAACATCTGGTATAAGCTGTGTGAGAATTTATGCTTTCATTTCTCTTAGGTAGATACCTAGGATCAGAATATCTGGGGTCCCGTGGTAACTCTGTGTTTACATATTGAGAAATTGATGAAGTGTTTGCCATGGTAGTGGCACCATTTTATACTCAATTCAATTTCAATGTATCCATATTCAATGCTTTCAGTTTATCCACATTCTTGCCACAATATGTTATTGTCTGTTTTTTTGATTATAGCTATCCAGTAGATGTGAAGTGATATTTCATTGTGGTTTTGATTTCCAATTCCCTAATTACTCATATAATTATAATGGCTGAAGAGTCTCATGATCTGCTATCTACAAGCTGGGGAACCAGAAAAGAAAGTGATGTACAGTAGTCCCCCATTATTTGTGGTTTCTCTTTCCATGGTTTCTGTATGTATATGTTATGACTAGTTCGTAGTACTGTGTATATTCTCTATCTTCTTATTGACTGTCTCTCTAGATATTCTGTCCATTATTGAAAGGGGAGGATATTGGAGTCTTCAAGTATTATATCACTGTAGAACTGTTTCTCTCTTTGTTTCTGTCAATATATGTTTCATACATTTTGCAGCTCTGTTGTTAGGTGCTCCTACATTTACAATTATTATATCTTCTTGACAAGTTGAGCCTTTTAGAGATATGTAATATCCTTCTGTGTCCCTTGAAATAGTTTTTCACTTGAGGTCCATTTTCTCTAGTAATGTAGCTAACTCAGTTCTTGTTTAGTTACTGTATTACCTGAAATATATTTCATCCTATTTGTAGCTCTAGATCTAAAGTGAATTTCTTATAGAAAGTGTGTAGTTGGATCACTTTTTTTCTATTCATTATGCCAGCTTTTGCCTTTTGGTTGGATAGTTTTAATCTGTTTACATTTAAAGCAGTTACTGACAAGAAGGGCTTATTTCAGTTATTTTGCAATTGTTTTCTGCTGCCTTAGGACATTTTTTGTTTCTAATGTTCTCTATTATTGATTCCTTTTGTATTCAATTTATTTTTTGTAGTTACACCATTTTGTGTGCCCGTTCATTTCCTTTTTGGTATTTTTTTAAAGATATTTTATTTGCAGTTGCATGGAAATACTTTAACATCTTAAGTTTATGACAATCTAGTTTTAATTGCTATCAATTAACTCTAAAATTCTATGCTTCATTACTCAGCTACATGAACTTTTGGCCCTTCCTTCCAATTCACCAGCTCCCTAAGCAGAATTTTTTATTTAATTTTTTAAGAATTTTGTCCCCATAAATGCTTATTTCTGAATCAGTAACTCAGGAAAATTAGGCATTTCTATGAGAAAAAATAAGCAAGAAAGCACATGTAGGTTTTGAGGAATGGTTGGGTGAGTGTTTAAAAAAGAGCGGATGCTTCATAACATATATTTTACTAGTCAATAGGAAAATAGTAAGACTTCTTTTACTTTTAATATTATTTTTAATGTTTTTAAAGAAAAAATAGAAATTAAATATGTCACATGTTACCACATATGCAAAGAATGTAAATATATTAAACATATTCAGTATAATTACCACAACTTGAAAATACTTTATTCACTAGCTACAAACTTCATACACATTTACTTCTTATCTACACAGATTTTTAACCTATATGTATATATTAAAACACAAAACTAGTGAATTTATATAGCCCTATTGAACTTTATTCTCTATCCCTGCCGGGCCCTAAGGGAACTTATTCCAACCTTATTGTTCTATGTGGTCCATGTTATACTGGATTTCCTTAATGTTTGACACATTATCAATGATAAGTAGGAAATTGTTACTGTTAGAAGTGTGAGAAATTTTACTAGTTCTCCTGCTTTTCTATTTGATGAAATAGTTTATCAGGTACCAATCAGAAATTTTCAGAGGAAATTTTACATTAGCAAAAACTAAATTCAAATGTTGAGCTGGCCAGCATTTATTTTTCACATTTATTTTATATTTCATAGGTTTGATACCAAGTTTCTTGGCATTCTTTATGTGCTTTGTAAGGATGGGGTTCACTTTGAATTTGCTCAGTTCTCTGTTTCTTAGACATTGGCAGTATCTGGAAAAGGACATGAATTCAGCTGCTGGGTCAGAAATGTCACCATCATGAAGTTAGAAGATGGAATAATGCAGCAGTATACTGAACTTGCTAAAATATAAAAAAGTATGAGGGTGGATTCTGTAACAATTTTGTCCACTTTAATATTTTCCCATACAGGTAATTTCAATGTCTTATACTTTGTCCAGATGCAAAATAGTAAGCAATGTTTATTTTTGATTTAATGTGTTTTTTAAAAAGAGAATTCTTAAAATATGTAAGCCTTTTTGATTCTTTCCTATTTCTTTAAAAGAATTTTAAAATTTTTCTGATGCTGCTCTAAATCTAAAAATCCTGGGCTGTTTTAACCATCTGCCTAGTAGTCTGAGCCAGTGTTTGCCTTCAAACAGTGGAAAGATTCACACTGAACTTTATAAACAAAGGGTAGAGTTAATTTTGAAGGCAAATTCTTTCAAACCTTAGCAAATATGAAAACACTGGCATGACTATTTAAAATGAATCCCACTGAATTTGATTTTGTATATTATTGTATAATTCTTACTGTCAAAATGCAGACAAAGGGGTGAAAATCTTCTCTGTCATATTTCACTTTTGTTTTATTATTATTGTTTAAATTTTTGAACTTAAAAAATCCTGCCTATGGGTCTCAGTTTAAGAGCCATGAGTAGTGAGTGAATGATGCCAGTTTTTCCTGAAAAGCTTTGAAAACATACTGTCTGAACCTTGAGTATTTCTGTGACACTAGAAGGGAGGTGCTCAGTAAACAACACAACAACAAATGTATTTACAGAAGCCAAACCAAACCAAACCAACAAAACAACTGACAAGGCCAGTATTTTTCCTTAGAAATAAATGCCTTAGAAAATTCTACTAAATTTCTCTAATATGTGAAGGCAAGGAGTTATATTTTTCAAATGTATAATACTTTGGTAGTGGCTGATGACATTAAATTTGAGGACTAAACATATTTTACAGCTCAATATGGTCCCATATGACTAAAACACTAATTAATGCTAATACCACATCATTCATAAATTTAAAAAAATGATAACTGTTTTTACACATTAGGCTTTTTTTTGACACTTTTACATTGTATGATAAACATTATGTTTTAGCAATGAACATTCAAAAACATTATATTCAATTAGATATTATATAATAATAAATTTCCTTATTTAAAACATGCACACAAGCTTCACAGACTTTATTGAGTATGTGGCAATGCTGTAATGACTACCTATTATTTCAGTATTTGATTTTAATTATTTGAAGTTGTTGCATTCATAAAATGATTGAATGGATACTATTCGTGTGTTGTTATCATCAGAAGAAATTCATCTGGAACACATATCGTTAGCCTGTTTAGGCTTTAAACACTTTATAGCAATTGGATATTTCTGGTTTTGCCTTCTAAATAGGGAAGAGGTTTGAGAAATAGACCATGATTTGCCATTGAGTATTTGCTTTTATTCTGTTTTTCAAACATATTTTGTTTTAATATTGGTGGAGGCACAACAATAAAGTGTTAGAGAGTATTATTTTACACAAATATCTTTAAAAATCAAACTGAATATTTTAAAGGAGAAATTTGTACCACACATTCACATTCTCAAAAAGTTTCTGCTTTCTTGAGCAGGATTGACAGTATCCCTAATTCAAGGAAAGATGATCTATAAGCACTAAGGTCTGGAAGATACTTTTTACACTTAAAAGTGTTTCTTGTTATATTATGGATCTCAGAAATGTGCTAGTATATATCTTCTTGTAGTAAAATTGATACTTTTTAGGACTATTATCTTATATCTTTCTGGTAAGACTTCTGAATAATCTAAGCAAATGAAAGAAAATGTCTCTCTGTGGAAGGATAAATGCTAGACTTACCCTCTTGCTCAGCTGGTATTAGTTAACATGTATCCAAACTATTGTGCAGATTTGTTTTCTAAGAGGTAACTCACCTTTCTACACCTTTCCTGGTTTACTCATATGTACCATGTATTAGTATTTTTCTACCACATTTTCTTTTGTCACACTTACGACTGTTTTTTTTCCCTAAGGAGTTGCCTTTGAAGACATTTTCTGATACCTTCTCCTAGTCCTTATTCTATTTTCAGTGAGGGGAGAGGAGGAAAACACATAAAGGATTCTGACCCTATTTATTGGAATGTACCTTTACTGTTTTATAATCTAGCTATTTAAAAAATCTGTGAAAAATGAAGAGAATGATAGGAATTATATACATATATATACACTTTTTTTTTTTTTTTGAGACGGTGTCTTGCTCTGTCACCAGGCCGGAGTGCAGTGGCGCAATCTCGGCTCACTGCAACCTCCGCCTCCTGGGTTCAAGCGATTCTTCCGCCTCAGCCTTCCGAGTAGCTGAGACCACAGGCGCGTGCCACCACGCCCGGCTAATTTTTTTTTTGTATTTTTAGTAGAGATGGGGTTTCACCGTGTTGGCAAGGATGGTCTCGATCTCTTGAGCTCGTGATCTGCACGCCTCGGACTCCCAAAGTGCTGGGATTACAGGCGTGAGCCACCGCGCCTGGCCCTTTATATTTTTTAAGGTCCTAACTTTGACTACTTTTTAGCTTGGCATTTAAAAATATGTAAGGGTCAAAAGTATATAATTTTTAAAAATTTTACTTTCTCAGAAAAAATTATCAAGAGAATGACATGTACATTTGCCTAATGATTTAATTAGATTTTCTTTTCAGTTCAATGCCATGGAAGAAATCTTTAAATACTTAAACTTTTACATTCTACAAAATGAGTTTTCTTGAGCAAAGATTTTCAATTCCTACTTCTTGAGGTTAATTTTCCATTACTGTAGTGGGAAAATGAGTCATTTACCTTTTTTTCTCCCACTTTATTTCTCTAGGCAAAAAGTCCGTTTTATATAGATTTTTTTTTCTTTAATTTACAATATTACGTTTTAAAGAATCTTTAATCTCTTGGAAAAGCTATATGTCATTTTAATATCACAAATGTATATCGCAATTTGTAAATAAGATAGACTGGAGAGTTTACAAGTATTTTTCAGACATATTTTTGTTTGTTGCATATAATAATTTAGTTTTTAAATAGTAAATTTAAAGCCCATTTTATTTTGTGTGGAAACTAACATTTTATTAGTGTCTTTGTCACCTTTATATCCTACCTTTCTCAGTTTGACCATAGCTGCCTAAAAATTGCTTTCTGTTTCTAGAGAGTATACAGGACAGGACTCATAAATAGGAGAATGGGGTCCTAGGCTGGCATGATGGTGGCCTCATCTTTCACCTCAGGAAATGGAATTAAGAATATTCATCCACAGAGGTATAGGGTGAGCTTATGAAACTTGAAGTGGTGGAGGCAGATTTGGAATTCCTGCGGGAGCAGCCATTGAAGCTGGGGCCTCTTGGCGTTGCTCTTTTCTTCTGACTGGACTTGGTGTTGTCTGCATTGCTGGGGTCAAACATCACTGTCGTGGACTCCATCCTGGTCACAGTGTACATACTGCTTTGCCGGGTTGGAAGAAACCTGGTGGTCTTGAGCTCTAGCTCATCATAGCTGGAAACTTCAATGAAAGGACACCAGCGAAATGCCCTCTTGAAGCCAGCTCGAAATCTGAGGAAAAGCGGGCCACAGAAAGAAAAAGTTATTTTTTCAAGCAGATATGTGTTTCAGCTGCCACAGAAAATTCTATGTAAGGCAGTTATAACAACTCAGTTTTTCAGTTTTGTTTTTTAGCCAAACTCTTAGAATTTATGGCACAGTATTGTTGTTAGTTTTTTAGTTCTTGTTTGAATTGAATCTTAATTTCCCATTAATTAGAAGCATTGATTCCCAGCAATGAAAAGCATCTTATTCCCATCAGTGAAAAGTCATCAATAGCAAATGCATAGCATCAGGTAATCCAGACATTAGGGAAATTGCATACTTTTCTAACATAATTTTATACATTTATGTAAATATAATTGAATTAGTTGGCCAGTTAAAGCACTTAAAAATGATATATTTCAAAATAGCTTCTTTCAGAAATGATTACACATTTATAAGTCTCATTTAATGTTAGAATTAATTGCTACTATTGATGGTTTTATCTAATCATGTATGAAAGCGCAAAATCCTTATCTTTGTAAACCATTAAATGAAGTTGATTTAAAGTGGATGTACTGCTTGTGGGGTGGTGGGAATTGACATATGGCTTATGCAATTAGTGAAAAACAAAAAGCAGGCATTAATTAAGTATTTATCAAACTTAAGGCACAGTGTGTTACAGCCCCAACTGAGAAGAGAGCTAAGGATTTAATTCATGCAGTTACTTACATAGAGTCCCATTTCTACTTATAAACAAAACATATTGGCTTAGTATAGGACTTAGCAGCCCTATGAAATTTAACCCTACCCCTACATTGCTCACCATACAACCAAGGTGTTTTTATCTGGAAATCAGATGTTATCTTTTTTTTTCTAGTCTTACATTTGACTATAAATATTCTCACTTTTTATTTTTTAACTTTATAAACATCTTTCCCTTGACCACCGTGGCTTCTTCACAAGCCATCTCCATAGAGGCTGCGTGCTCTTTTACTCACCCCACTTCACATTGCAGGAAGGAAGATTGGAGTTCCTCTTGTTTTTACAAAACCTTCTACTTTGAAGTTTATATATTTACAACATACCCTTTTTAATAAAGTGCACTCACATATGCCATCATCTCTCCATCTTATAGAAATTATTCAAGAATTTCTAGGAAGTATCTTCATTTCTTTGAGGATTTGAGCATATTTTCAATTCTCTTTCAGTCATGAGGGCACTTCTTTTTCTTTGGTAGGCAAAATTCTGAGGTTTTGGAAAAAGAAGTTGGCTCATAGAAAAATCATCCACTTAGAACCCCCAAAACATTGTTTGGGGCATGTAATTTTTAAGGTGGGATGCTTTATAAAGTGTGTGTGGGGGGTCTTAAAAGGCAAAGCCTTGTGCGTCTCTCAGTGAATTCCTAAATTTTCTCTTCCTTCTGCATTTTGAATTTGCACCAAGAAACTGGAACATTATATGTTTCCAGCGAAGGCAGGAGTGACAATCAACTTGCATTTCATAATTTTGTTTTTTTTTACCTTTTATTCAGACAGCAGTAGATGATGGGATTGTACATGGTTGAGCTCATTGCCAGCCAAAAGCTAGCCAGGTAGACCTGCTGGATGTATTTCCATCTATTCAGTTGTTGATAGATTGCAGTGAGAATGAAGTAAATATGATAGGGCAGCCAGCAGATGGCAAATGTCATGACGACAATAATCATCATTTTGACAACCTTTAAAGAAAAAAAGGTCATTTTTGACAAATATAATACTCATTAAATATAATAGTTACAATAGCTTATTGCAAACCATGCTTTTCTGCTGATACAGTTAAGTACACATCATGCCTAGGGAATAGTAAATATATTAAAAAATGGTGAAGCAATATAGGGACAGTTGCTAAAGATAAGTCTCAAGCAAATATGCTGTGTCACTATTCATTTCTATCTATCTAAGTGAATGGTAGTCCTAACTCAAACACAGACAAATATATTTTGATTGGCCTGAAGAAAATAAGTGTTTACAAAAACCTAGAGAGCCTGGAGCAGAGAGAGGTAGGAGCTGGGATGTGGCTGTGTAGCCGGCATTGTACGGTAGTGGAGATATAACGATCAGGGAACTGACTGTTAAGTAACTATGGAGGTTTACGAGGCTGCCAGGGTTGGACTTGTTCATCAGTACTCTTAGCCTGACTATAGTTTAAGACTATTCAGATTTCTTTAATACCCTGCTCACAAGGCAACCTTATGAATATTAATTTGGTTTCTCTCATTATCTGATATTGGGGAAGGTTTCCCCAAATAGTGATTATATGTAAATATTCACATTAATGTGAGGAAAATACCAACTTCAGATTTGCAAGTAGATTATTGGTTTATGTAACTGTTTTATGCATTAGCTTTTATGACTTTTCAAAGCATAGGCCATTTCCTTTGATTTTATACTTCTGAATGATAATATCCTGGACAGCTCTAATCAAAGTAGAATGTCACCTTTTACTTCTCTTCCACTTGGCCTAAAATTCCTAATGTCGTATCTTTTTACTCCCAGCATCTATCACAGTCCCTGGTATATAGCTGGAGATACATATATGCAGAATGGATGAATAATAAATGGCAATGTACAATTTGTAATGGGAGGTTGAATGGAGGATGTTTTGTGTGTCTCTAAATAAAATAAAATCTGTTCCACTGTCTGTGTTTATAAAAAAGGTAGAATCAAAGATATTAAACATTGAGCAGCTTGGCTTTGTATTAAAAATAATATTCTCTGAGTATCTCATTTGATATTTCTCAGAAACAGTCTATCTGCTAAGTATGTTCATGTCTCTTTTGGGGATTTGGGAATAGTAAAAATTTTAAAAGAAGATACTTTAAGCAAAATAATTTTGAAGCTTACCTGTAGTCAGATTAAAACAAATCAGAGAAAGCTCTGATGTAAATGGCCTATAAGGCACCTCAGAACTAGAAAAATACAGTGTTTAAGAAATAGACTTGTCATTTGACTGCAAATTAGAGATTCAGATGAAAGTCGGCAAGGGTTAGTCAGGAGAGACGTGATTTTATAAACAGACAAAGCATAAAATGGATCAACGCAGAAGGTAACTTCCCTAAGGGCCAAATCACTGTACCATTCAGGTGACCAGCATTGAGCAGGTGGAAATTGGCCATCTGAGTTGAAAATCTAGGTCAACAGCTCACAGAATGTCATCACTGGCCATACCATATAACATCTTTTGATTTTTCCAGTGTTCTTCAAATTGCATTGCTTTCTTCTGAAGAACTGCTTTTGTATTTCTGCATTTTATTTCTCAGATTTCCTATTCATAATTCATATATTTGTGAAAAACAAGTGATATAATTTAATTTACATCTATGCAACATTTTACATATTTAACAATTAATTAATTGTCTTTCAATTGCACATTAGCAAACTGAGGCAAAACCAAAGTATTTGATGACAGTGATTCATATAACTAAGAAAGGTCTTTCTTTAAAACTCAGATTCTTAAGTCTTTTTACCCTCTATTTATAGATAAAAACATCTATTGAATATCTTTTGAGTTTAGAATATAACATTGAGAAAAATGGTGATTGGGAACCAATTCCTTGCCCTGAAGTTTATAATATAATGAAAAAAATGTAAAATTTTAATAAAAATGCATGCATTTAAAGTAAGGAGTGTGAACATGTGCAGATAAAATGTACGATAATACTTATGAGAATGTACTAGTTTACTGTAGATTAGAATGACTCAATACATGCGTACTAACTGTAGGCTCAGAGGATATTAGACTAAATGAAATGGGTCTATTGATGATTTCATTGTTGAATTAATAAACATTCTATTATTTCTTGAACAGGATAGTTAAGCTCCAGCCATAGATTATTCTCCATGGCTCCTTCCTCTACCTAGAACACTCTTCTAACCATGATTCCCAGGGTTTAAGTACCTCACCTCCTTCAAGCTATTGCACAATTGTCATTTTTTTCTTTGAGTGCTATTCTGACCAACTGATTTAAAATCACAATCTGCCCTTCCAGCACTCCCAGAACATCTTAGCTGGCTCTTTATGTTCAGTTTGTTATGTTTATTCTTTATTTTGTGTCTCCTGGTGCTGGAATATAAAAGAGCAAATATTTTCTGTTTGTTTTGTTCCTTTGTATATTTCAGGCACCTAGATGGGACTTCATACATAAAGGGTACTCAGAAATTTCTTAAATGAACAGATGAAAGTAACTATAAAACAAAAGAGACTGGAAGATACAGACAGTTAAGTAATGTCTGAGATTTTACTCAGTCATCAATTCTTAGTATCATTTGTTTTTCACTTAAAATGAACATGTGTATGTAAAATGAGTATGGCATTTACTGCTATTTCTGCTTTCAAGGCAAACAAATTTAAAAAGAGAATGAGTCCAAAAATAATATAACTATTTTTGTGGGGCACATGAAAGCATTACATTTCATTCTAAGCAAATGTTAAGAACAAGAAAAATGTCTATGAGAATGTTAACATAAATTTTATTTGAATCATTAGACTGACTACAAACTTCCTATGCACAAAACTGTTTTCTGACAATTGCATAAGACCTACTAAGGCTATCAGAGTCCTTTTAGATAAATTTCAATTGTCAAAGTGCAAAAGGTTCAGGAAAACATGCAAAAATTAAAATACACGTGGAAAATGGGACAGACTTCAGGTAACTTCTAACTCACATAGAGAGGGCTTTGAGGACTTGTGAAAGATTTATAAACACATTTAAACATTTTAAAGAAAAGTTTAAAATACCCTACAGAAATTTTTAAAAGTAGAACAGCTGCTATAATATATTTTCTGTACTATTTCTATAAAATACTGTTACCTTGGCTCTCTGCTCACAAAATCTTGTAGTGTTATTTCAGATGGTGAACTCTCTGGACCCTACTTTTAATGTGACTATAAAAGCAGTTTTTTAGGTGGAAAAAATGGTCTTGCTTTGTGAAGTGCTGAAATCACAAAATTGAAATCACCCTCCTCATAAAATTCCAAAGAAAAGAGCTCTTTGAAGCACAAAGCTTGAGCAATGATAGATGTGCAGATGCTATAAGCAGTCACCACTGTATTGCATGGCTGAACAATGGCACTAGTGCAGACAGTCTATGAACTGTTAAAGAGATAAAAGAATCAGTTGGTAACTTTCAGAAATTCATGAGACTTTTAGGCAAGATGACAATCTGGGACAGAGAAGGTTCAAGTCTCTTATCATGTCTTAATAATTTTATTAAGTGTGTAGTTACACATTATTCTTGGAAACTTACAAGCAGGATGAAGGAGGAAAGTGGGGACATGTAATGTAGCTCCTAAAATGTTATAGTGCCTGTTATTAGCAGTTAAGAATCTAACTACATAGGCAGAATGGAACTGCATGTTGTCATATATTAGTGAGAATAAACTTTGGATACCTTTCCTTCATATATCAAAGGGGAAAGATCTTAGATTTTTGTATACCATACAGATTGGACTAAAATGCCTACAGCTGTTATTACCATCACATTAAATTAGTGTAGTATGGATGATTTTGAGGATTAGTTTGTAAAAGCAAAAATTAGCCTAGGAAATTAATTAAAATGCCGACAACTATTTAGAAAATTCTAGGAGTCATATTCTTTGGTACAGGATTTATTCTTTCTAAATATTTGGTATAAAAATGGTCAGCTTGGTGCAACAAAAAACAAAACAAAACGTTTTGTTTTGATTTGAGTCTCCTCAGAGTGTATGTTTCGAAGAATTGTCCCGTGGACCACACCCTACCACTTGTTCATGTCTGTCCTCTGCACAAATGTTCTCAAACGGACATTATTTTCCTTTAAGTGCAAATTACAGGCCATGTTATTCTAAGTACAAATTAGCAGACTAAAATAATATATTCAAGGGTAATATGTTTTAAAAAATTAATAAAAAGCATCAATATTAAAAGTATTACTTCATAGGCTATTTAGGTTTGGCTTTTGGTGCTTCAGTTTTAAAGACAAAAGAATTTCAGTCTCACATGAGACAATAAGAACTTAGTAATACCTTTGCAAAGAGTTCGGGATGACTCAGAAGATAAATTTGGCCAGTAATTTCAGGATTGGGTGAAAATATAGGCACTTTATGTGAGTGTCATCTAAGAAATTGTACACTGTTGCCAAATCTCACTAACATGTACATTCAGTTAACATTTGCCTAGAGCAATGCCTATAAGAAATTATGTCAAGCCCAAGCAAATGAAAAAACCTGTGTGCTTACATATGCAATTATTGAAAATATTTTTCTTGTGTGTGTGTGTTGTGTTGTGCTTATGCTCTACTTCTTTACATTTCATTGGTCACATTTTCTTTTTAATGTAATTTTACGTTTTCACTGTAAACTTGATCTTTGAGAGCACTGTAAGATTTTAGGCCTATAATGATCTGAAACCAAAGGAAAAGATGCAACCACAAAAAGCAAGACAAGATTGATGGCATTAGAAAAGTAAGCACATTTAAGCAAAAAAAAAAAAAAAAAAAATTAAGATTGATTTTATGGCATAATAGTTAGAGATGAAAATTTATTGAGTCATTTTATGGGCTGAATTGTGCCCCCCACAAAATTCATATGTCAAAGTTCTAACTCCCACTACCTTGGAATGTGACTATGTTTAGAGATAGAATCTTTAAAAGGGGAATTTAGTTAAAATTAGGTCATTAGCATGAACCCCAATTTGATATGACTGGTGTCCTTATACAAAAAAGATACAGGAAAAAGGAAATAGACACATAAAGGGAAGACTGCGTAAATACAGAGAGAAAGATGGTCATCTTATGCTAAGGAGAGAGGTCTTTGAAGAAGCCAACCCCACTGTCACTTTGATCTTGGACTTCTACCTTCCAGAATTGTGAGAAAGTAAACTTCTATTTTTAAAGCCACCCAGTTTGTGGTATTTTGTTATGGAAGCCCTGAAAAAATAATATAAAATTTGATAATGAGAGGTGAGATGCTACTGTAACAAATGCCTAAACATGGGAAAGAGGCTCTGAGACTGGGCAATTCATACAGGCTGGAAAAATTCTGAGATGTAAGAAAAACCCTAGATTTCTTTGAAGAGATTGCTAGTAGAAAGATAAACAGTAAAGGCAATTTTAATGAGGTATCAGAAGAAAAAGATGAGAGCAATAGAGAAAGATTTTTATAGTCTCAGAGATGTATCATCATAAATAGAATGTTGACAGAAATATGAACATTAAAAGTACTTCTCATGAAGTCTCAGTTGTAAACGAAGAAAATGTTATTGGACTCTGAATAAAAGGTAATTATTGTTATAAAGCAACAAAGAACTTGGCCAAGTTGTGCTCTAATATTTTGCAGAAAGTAAAATTTTTAAGTGATGAACTTGGATATTTAGCTGAGAAAATTTCTAATCAAAGTGTTGGAGGTATGTCTTGGTTCCTATTTCTAGCAAATTGTTAGAGGAAAGAAATGAATTGAAAAGACATTTGTTCTATATGAAGTTTAAGGTTTTTTCCCCAATTCTGTGAAGAAATTCATTGGTAGCTTGACGAGGATGGCATTAGAGGGATAGCATTAGAAGATATTTCTAGTGTAGATGATGGGGGGAATGGATACAGCAAACCACCATCATGGCACATATATACCTATGTACCTATGTAACAAACCTGCATGATCTGCACATGTACTCCAGAACTTAAAGTGTAATAAATATATATTTTTTTAATAAAAGGAAAGACATTTGTAAGCAAAAAAGAATCAGAACTTAAAGATCTGGAAAATTTTCAGCCGATCCATATTGTAAAAAATGAGAAAGCATGTTCTAGAGTAAATACTAAAGGTATCGGTGGACAATCATTTGATAAAGAGATTATAGGAGTGTGACCTATGGATCTAATCAAGTATCTCTGCAGAAGACAGGAAAAAATTATGGGATTATATTAGTAGAAATGCTGCCAGATTTGGACTGAAGGGGACAGATACAGGGTGAAATTAAGGAAGGCAGCCAGACTTCTGCGATTCTATAGGATAGGCCAACAGAGCTACCCAGCTATAAACATGTATTATCCTTCAAGAAAAAAGAACAATGACCCTAAAGGTGAATCAGAGGTTGGCAGGGCTGCCGCTGCCAACGTGGGCCCAGAGCACACAGGCTTCGAGGTAGGACTGTCTCCTGTTTCAGGTCCAGAGTGGTTGGAGTGCTGCCCAGGGCCAAGAGAGTAGGGCTACTGTGCTCATGGGCCTGGAGGACATAACACTGAGCCAACAAAGATTCTTTAGCATTAATATATAATGAAATTTGTCCTGCTAGATTTCAGATTTGCTTGGGATCCATCACCCCTTTGCTCTTTCTGATTTCCCCTTTTGTAATAGAAATGTCTATTCTGTGACTTTCCCACCATTCCATTTTGGAAGCAAGTAACTTTTCTGGTTTCACAGATTCAAAGCTGTAGATAAAATTTGCTTGAGGATGAATCATACCTCGAGTCTCACCCATATCTCAATTAGATGACAATGTAAATAAGACTTGAATTTAGATTTGATACTGGAATGTGTTAAGACTTTTGGGATGAAGTGAATATATTTTGCACATCAGAAGGACAGAAATATTAGGGGGTCAGTGGACAGAGTGTTGTAGGTTGCATTGTAGCCTCCCCAAATTCTCTACCTTAAAGTCCCAATTCCCAGTAACTGAGAATGTGACTGTATTTTGATACAATGTCTTTAAAGAGGCACTTAAGATGAGGTTATTAGGGTGGGCACTAAACTAATATGTCAGGTATGCTTAAAAGAAGAGATTAGTACAGACATGTCGGGGGAAGAACATGGAAAGATGTGGTGTTGCAGACTTCTGCAAAACAAGGAAACAGGTCGCAGAAGAAGCCAACCCTTTTGACACTTTGAGCTTGTACTTCTAGCCTTTGGAATTGTGAATATATTTTTGTTGTTTAAGCCACTCAGTCTATGGTATTTTGTTATGGCAGCCTGAACACACATCTCAAATACAATGTTTGAGATGCCAAGGACAGGACACAATAGGGCTTAATTCCAGCAAAGTAGGAAGCATAATACTGTACAGAATTCCGGTAAAGATGAAGATTTCCAGAATGGTTTGGATAGCCTGGAATTGCTTTCAGTGACATAAGGGATAGATCAGGATTACTATTTCCTTTATTTGAGTCTTTCTTAGGTTATATATGGTCTTCCTCACAAGCACTGTTTTTCATGTGAATTCCCTTGCTGTAGAAAGAATGAGAAGCTCACAGAAAGTGTGCTTGCTGAGTGAAGTGATAGATTTGTCTTGGTTTTATACAGCTCAATAATCCAATTGAATCTGTCACTTGGACTCACACTAAAGAGTAGTCCCTTTTATCAAAGCAAAAGGCTTTTCAATTATCACACTTAGGTATTCACCTCTAAAGGAGCAGAGCTGATTACACTTATTTTTAGAAGAGAATTAAAACAGAAAATAGCCAGAAAACAACTTCTATTCTTTAGAAAAATAATAGATTATTTGGATGCCTGGAATATCGGTTTAAAAACAGACTTATTTACCAGTATTTCAGACATCCAAATAATCAAGACCAATTTTGAAAATAATTAAAAAAAATTAAATATGGTTTACCTTAAATGTATACATAAAGCAAATTAACACAAAAATGTAATGAGTGTACTATTCATATTGACAAAATATGTAAGAATACTAATTCATTATGAACTACAAGAAAGTAGTAAAGTGGTCTTTTAATAGGAATGGAATTTGGAATTTTGTATGCTTGATCTTAGCCAAAAGGCTGAGAAGGGATGAGTCTGAAATTTTTTGTTCAGTGTCTTCTGCTCTTACTCATGGAGGTGGGCGGGGTTGTTACACTGTAACTTGGCAACAATAGAGACATTGTTGTCAATGCTTCTGCCTCTGTATTATAAGTTTCTGTCTTACAAATTCTACAAGGTATAACAGTGTTTTCAAATTTTCCCTCCTGTGCTTTATTTAAAAACTTTCTCATCCTACTTTTCAAGCATCAATTTCCATATCTTTTCCTTCCTTCCTGTCATCAATTTCTGTTGATACTAATTCTATGTTACAGAACACAATGCTCAGCGCTATGGAGTGCTTTATACATTGGCCAGGTGGTTTTAACAACCATTTTGAAAATCAGAAGAAAATCACACAAACAGTTACATTATTCTTTGAGAGAGGTAAAGTCAAAGGGCATATTTAAGGGTAAGTAAGCCCTGAGAGATGGGTCAGTGGAGTCATGTCTATTATTGATTTCAGTAAAAGGTTTAGTTGCATTTTTATATTCATTTAAAAAACTTTAAAATATATGAGCTTATTTAATCCTTAAAACAAACTTTCGACTATGTTAATATATTAATACTTTCTCCATTTTATGGATGAGGAACTTAACATTAAGGAGGGTCAGTGATTTCTCAAGATCCCAAAGGCAAGTTCAGTGCTAGGATGACCAAGTTTCTTAATTTCTGATCAGCTAAAACTCATTTTGTATCCATTGTGCTTTTCAACGTGGGACTGTTTTAGAGGGACTTCCCTGGGGTCTCTGGTTTTCCAGCCTCAGAGGGCTAGGGCTTTTTGTTCAGTTTCCCGCCTGCAGGCCAGGTAGAGTTCTTTGTTCCACCTTCCCGTGCTGATCAAGGCAGGTAGGACCCTTTGTCTCAGAATTTCCCCTGCTGGCTCTTGAAGGAGGGGGCTCTGTGACTCAGTTATAAAACAAGTAGCCAATCCGGTAACGGAGTTTTGAAAGAACTCCTCTCATTAGACGAGAACATTAATGGGGAGGGAATAACTCATGCGTTAAAACTCCAGCCACCCGTGCCTGAAAGGATTCCTCTCCAGATCCCCTCCCACGAAAGTGTGGGAGCTGTCCTTTCACTCTGCCTAATAAACTGCACTTTGCCTACACTTTGGGTCCACAGGTTTTACTCCAGCTGTAAAACTCACCCGCCTCTGGGGTCCTTTCCCCATTCTTAGGGTCACGAAGGCCAAGAATCTAAGTGCCGGCTCTAGTTTCTGCCTCCTTTGTGGCCTAGAGGCTAAGACTTCTGGTTTTTCACCCAGGCGGCCAGGGGTTTGACTCCTGGTATGGGAACCAAGGAATCTGGCTGCAGTTTTACTCCTCCAGCAACATTGGGACTCTTAGAAACACTCCCTGATTCTTTCTTCACTTACATACCCAGTCACGGAATCTTTTCTCTAAGGAACAGCTCATTTAAAGTTTATGTGAGAGGAGATGTTTTCCTAAAGCAGGAAAGTGAAAGAGTAAGAAGAGAAGTTGAAATGGTGGAGTGAACATGGCAGCTTAAGGTTGAAGACTCACTTGTCTAACTCTACATGAAAACAGATAGATTTATCTGAACTGAAAACTATGAAATAGGGACATGGCACTTTAAATATTTTATGTGTACATATAGTACAATCGACTTCCACATTCTTCACTTACGTGACATACATTTAAAGACAAATGGATAATAAGTATAAATCATTGACAACCTCACATATTCATTAGATTATACTAAATTACACTAGCAGTCATGCAAAGAGGGGAGGAAGGGGAGGAGGCAGAAGGGAGAAAATTAACCACAAACCCCCTGCAAGAAGAAAAGAAAACAACTTTTTTCTAGTAAGTAGTTAACGGTGTCACTCCTCTAAGCCTTATAATCTTACTAAAACTGATCTTGCCACGTGCTATAATGAAGAACGGTCAAACAAAGCCACTCTGGAATGAAGCAGGTGTGCTGAAAGGACTATGTTAGTCTCAAATTAATAGCTAATTAATTTAAGATCCTTTGACATCCATGAAAAGGGAGAAAGGCAAGAGGATTTCTGCTTCAATTACTTTTTCTGGAGAAGAGGGTACAAATGAGAAAACAGTTGCAAACTATTGCCAGCTTACTGAGAACATGGCATAGGGTCACCTCATCCCTCTTATTCCTCTCTGGCTCAGGAGTTGCAGGGAGAGATCTTGTATTTTGAAAGTATGACTGGCCAGGTAGAAAAGGCCAAGCTGAAACCCTTTGTCAGACCAAGAGATATATTTTGCTATATGTTGATACAATTCATCTTTTTATTTATTTATTTATTTATTTTTTGAGACAGAGTTTCTCTCTTGTTGCTCAGGCTGGAGTGCAATGATGCCATCTGGCTTACTGCAACCTCCGCCTCCAGGGTTCAAGTGATTCTCCTGCCTCAGCTTCCTGAGTAGCTGAGATTACAGGCATGCACCACCACACCCAGCTAATTTTATACTTTTAGTAGAGATGGGGTTTTACCATGTTGGTCAGACTGGTCTCATTTTTAGTACAATGTCCTCATTTGTAGTTGCAATGAAGTAAATCTGTGATTTGGACATGCTTATGCCTTTGCCTGGAGTGTCCTGATACCTTTTTTTTTTCTTTTCTTATGAAATACTCTATTCCTCCTTTGGGAGGTCAACTCAGGTTCATCTCTCTAAATAACTTCTTGAAGAGAATACAGATCACTTAGTGGCCGGCCATCAAGCAGACTATGTGGAGGTAAAGCTCCATGTGAGGAATTCAGAAGTAATTAGACTTCCTTGTTATCTAAAGCCCACATCTGGTACAAGGGTTCTTTCCCCCTAATTTTTAAGTAACTAGAATTTCTAAACATCTCCAGAATGCATGCACTTTGAAACTCATTGTGCAACCCTTACTGACATACTGGCATCGAAATATCTACCAATGTAATAATTTACCACAACTTATGTGACTAATGTGGTTCAAATTACCCCTAAGTTCTCTCTTTAAGGTCCATAAATACCCCTAAGGAAAATCCACCAGTGTGCTCAGTCTTTTCTTGCTGAAGTGCCCCACTGCACTCTGCTGCAGAATTATTTTCTATTTAATAAAATTTTCCTTTTCCAACCTATACAGTTGGTAAATTCTTATTACCTGTGAGCCAACCAGTTGCTGTTCCCGGGGCTCTGATACCACATCTGGTACTTCCTTTAATTTCTTCAGACAGGCAGCATTAGGTAATAATCTTTAATTAGACTTTGCAAGTCATATTTATATTTTGTAACACAGATATGTGGTATTGTTAAGCGTGTTTCTGTTTCTTTTAGTCCAGATCATGGCTTATGCATTATTCATCTTTGTGCCCTCAGAAATTAGCATAGTTCTTGATATTTGAATTTTGAAGGTATCTTTTGATTTTTGGAGGTATCTTATTTTCTGACCCAGTTATGAACATTTTAATTGCAGGAAGCATTATGTATGTGTTTATATCTTACCAGTGTTTAGCATTATCATGCTCATAATGAGAATTCAAAAATATTATTTAAAATGAATAAAACAAAAATACTTTTATATATGTTTAATTTAAAATAAAATAATCTTTATTGCTCTTAGTTTTTGTCTTAGCAGGATGGATGTTTGGAAAGAGTAGCCATTTGAGCCATGTGATACTATAGGCTTAAGAAAGAAGCAAAATTGTTTTTGTTTACTTAATTTATTGTATCCTTAGATTGTATATATAGAGAATATTGACTTGAAATATACATTTTAGAGCCAATGGTCTATAGATGACATTTAATGCCCCAGGAATGAATGAAATTACTCAGAGAGAAAAGAATAAGAAGTAGTCTAGACTAAGCCCCAAATAGCTCAGATATTTTGAAGTCAGATAGAGACAAAGAGCTGGAAAGGATATGAGGAATGAGTAGTTAAAGATTTGACAAGAAAACTATAATGGGTCAAAAACATCAATACAGGGTTTTCCTTTCCTTTAGGAGGGAGGATTGCCAGTTCTGTAAAACGTTGCTCAAAGTTTTAGTAAGATAAGAAATGACGGTTTCCATGGAGACAAATGTTGAACTGAACAAGAGCACCTCTGGTGGAATTGTGGAGTCAAAATCTAAACAGAAAGGTTTAAAGTGTGAATGAAATATTTCTGTGTACATACCTAAAAGAAAATAAATCATTCTATTAAAATGGCACATGCACTCATATGTTCATTATAATGCTATTCACAATAGGAAAGACATGGGATTAACCTACGTGCCCATCAATGATAGATTGGATAAAGAAAATGTGGTGCATATACACCATGGGAAACTAAATAGCAATTAAAATGAATAAAATAATATTCTTTGCAGCAACATGGATTTTGCTGGAGGCCATAATACTAAATTAATTAAAGCCAAAACAGAAAACCAAATACCACTTGTTCTCATTTGTAAGTGGAAGCTAAACCTTGAACATACATAGACATAAAAATGGGAACAATATTCTTAAGCTGATGAGCAAATTCAACAAAGTCTCAGGATACAAAATTAATGTGCAGAAATCACAAGCATTCCTATACACCAATAACAGACACACACAGAGCCAAATCATGAGCAAACTCCCATTCACAATTGCTACAAAGAGAATAAAATACCTAGGAATACACAAAGGATGTAAAGGACCTCTTCAAGGAGAACTACACACCACTGCTCAAGGAAATAAGAGAGGACACAAAGAGATGGAAAAACATTCCATGCTCATGGTTAGGAAGAATCAATATCGTGAAAATGGCCATACTGCCCAAAGTAATTTCTAGATTCAATGCTATCCCCATCAAGCTACCATTGACCTTCTTCACAGAACTGGAAAAGACCACTTTAAACTTCATCTGGAACCGAAAGGGAGCCTGCATAGCCAAGACAATTCTAAGCAACAACAACAACAACAACAAAAACAAAAAGCTGAAGGCATCAAGCTACCTGGCTTCAAACTACACTATAAGACTACAGTAATCAAAACAGCATGGTACTGGTACCAAAACAGAGATGTAGGCCAATTAAACAGAACAGAGGCCTTGGAACCAACGCCACACATCTACAACCATCTGATATTTGACAAATCTGACAAAAACAAGCACTGGGGAAAGGATTCCCCGTGTAATAAGTGGTGTTGGGAAAACTGGCTAGCAATGTGCAGAAAGATGAAACTGGACCTCTTCCTTACACCTTACACTAAAATTAACTCCAGATGGATTAAAGATTTAAGCATAAGACCTAACACCATAAAAACCCTAGAAGAAAACTTAGGCAATAAACCTAAGAGTTTCTGCACAGCAAAAGACACAATCATTAGAGTGAACTGGCAACAAACAGAATGGGAAAAAATTTTTGCAATCTACCCATCTGACAAAGGGCTAATATCCAGAATCTACAAAGAACTAAAGCAGATTTATAAGAGAAAACCAACAAACCCATTCAAAAGTGGGCGAAGGATATGAACAGACACTTTTCAAAAGAAGACATTTATGAGGCCAACAAACATACAAAAAATGCTCATCACTGGTCATTAAAGAAATGCAAATCAAAACCACATTGAGAGACCATCTCACACCAGTTAGAATGGCAAACATTAAAAAATCTGGAGACAACAGATGCTGGAGAGGATGTGTAGAAATAGGAACACTTTTAAACTGTTGGTGGGAGTGTAAATTAATTCAACCATTATGGAACACAGTGTGGTGATTTCTCAAGGATCTAGAAATAGAAATTCCATTTGGCCCAGCAATCCTATTACTGAGTATATACCCAAAGGATTATAAATCGTTCTATTATAAAGACACATGCACATGTATGTTCATTGTGGCACTGTTTACAATAGCGAAGACCTGGAACCAACCCAAATGCCCATCAGTGATAGACTGGACAAAGAAAATGTGGCACATATACACCATGGAATACTATGCAGCCATAAAAAATGATGAGTTCATGCCCTTTTTAGGGACATGGATGAATCTGGAAACCATAATTCTCAGCAAACTGACAAAAGAGCAGAAAATCAAACACAGCATGTTGTCACTCATAGGCAGGTGTTGAACAATGAGAACACATAGGCATAGGGAGGGAAGCATCACACACTGGGGTATGTTGGGGGCTAGGAGAGAAGTGTTGGGGGGTGGGGAGGTTGGGGAGGGATAACACTGGGAGAAATGCCTGATGTAGGTGACAGGGGGGATGGAGACAGCAAACCTCCATGGCGTGTGGTGTACCTATGCAACAATCCTGCAAGATCTGCACATGTACCCCAGAACTTAAAGTACAATAAAATAAAATGGGAACAATAGATACTCCAGACTATTAGAGGCAGGAGAAAGGGGAGCATGGGTGGGAAAACTACCTATTGGGTCCTACGCTTATTACCTGGGTGATAGGATCCAGATGCCAAATCTCAGCATCACCCACTATACCCATGAAACAAATTTGTACATGTAACCCATGAATCTAAAATAAAAGTTGAAATAAAAAAAGAAATTTGGAGACAGCATCCATAAACAACCATTTTAGATGTTTTCATTGGTTATAATGGAGGGACATAGATTGGGAGCTAGGTGGAGGATCAAAAGATAGTTTTCTAAAATTAAACAAACTTAAAGGTGTTTGAATGCTATTGGAATAAGCCTATAGGTCATCAAATACAGCTGAAAGCTTATGCTTTCTAACAGAGTATAAGCAAACGGATTCTGCAAACTTTGGGGAGGTGGACATTTCCTCATTGTAATAAAAAGGTATCATTGTAAAGAGTATATCAAATGGATTTGTAAATTACATGGTCAGAAATCTAATTTCATCTATTGTCACTAGTTTCTTAATAACTAGTGCTCAGTGGGCCTACAGACAGCTAGTGCATAGAACATGCTGAATAAATATTTGTGAAATCAATAAATTAATAGAGCATGAGCAATGTCATTCGCTAGACTGATGAATCAATTTGATCAAAAAACAATGTATTCATTCCTAAATCATATATATTTTCTATAAAATTGAAAGCACTCAGAAATTGGGCTGGTTCTAGTGTGGCCAAAAATATGAAGGGTATAATAGGGAACGGCACAGTATAACAAATATCAGAGCACAGGCTTCATTATGCTGTAGAGTTATTTTTGATAAGCTACTAATAGAAAAAGATGGATATTTGTTGGCCTTGTTCATTGCATTCTATTTCAACAGCGGCCAAAAAACTATTTCCATAGACAAACATTTTTGTAGAATGTAATATTATATCCTTGTAGGTTTATTTACACTCTGAAGCAAATATAAGTCAAAATATATGTTCTAGAAACTTGTGCTGTCTTCCCTTAACATCAGCAAGGCAAAAAGAAAGAAATTGCTTTTGAGAAATAGCTCAAAAAGGAACAACATAAAAGTACATTTGGTTTTCTATTTTTATTTTGTTTATAATTAATAGATAATAATTGCACACGTTTGTGGGGTAGTGTGATGTTTCAATATATATATAATGAAATGATCAAATCAGGGTAATTATAATATTTATCTCAAACATTTGCCATTTCTTTGTAGTGAGAACATTAAAAATCCTTTTTTTAGCCATCTTCAAACGTACATTATTCTTGACTATAGACAACCTACTGTGCAATAGAACATGACAACTTATGCTTCCTATCGAACTGTAAATTCGTAGCTGTTAGCCAGCCTCTCCCCATCCTCTCTCCTGCCAATCTCCCCAGCCTCTGATAGCCACTATTCTACTGGTGATTAGTGAGAAGTAACCGCTCACTACTTCTATAAGGTAAACTTTTTAGATTCCATATATGACTGAAATCCTGTGGTATTTGTCTTTCTGTGTTGGCTTAACATAATGTCCTCTAAGTTCATGCATGTTGTTACAAATCATAAAAAATAATTACTTTTTAAAGACTGAATAGCATTTTATTGTGTATATATAACCATATTTTCTTTAACCATTCATCTCATGGTAGACACTTAGGTTGATTCCACATCTTGGCTATTATGAATAGTGCTGCAATAAATATAGGAGTCCAGGTATCTCTTCAACGTGCTAATGTCATTGCTTTTGAGTATGTACCTTGTAATGGGATTGCTGGATCATACAGCCGTTCTGTTTTTAATTTTTTGAGGAACTTCCATGTTATTATCCATAAAGGCTATACTAGTTTACATTCGGTCCCACCAATAGTCCGTAAGAATTCTTTTCTCCTGTGCATCTTTGCCAGCATTTGCTACTTTTTGTCTTTTTGATAATAGCCATTCTAACTGGGATGAGATTATACCTCATTGTGATTTTAATTTGTGTTTCTCTGATAATTAGTGATGTTGAACATTTTTTTTTTCACATACCTGTCGGCCCTTTGTATGTCTTCTTTTGAGAAATGTCTATTCAGATCCTTTGCCCATTTTTAAATTTTATTATTACTATTATTTTTGCTATTGAGTTGTTTGAGTTCTTTATATATACTCTGAATATGAACTACTTGTCAGAGGCATAGCTTGCAAATATTTTCTCCCATTCTGTAGATGGTCCTTTTACTTTGTTTATTTCCCTTTTGTACAAAGGCTTTTTAGTTTGACATCATCTTATTTGCCTATTTTTGCTTTTGTTTCTCTTGCTTTTGAGGTCTTATTAAAAAAATCCTTACTCAGATCAATGTCATAAAGCATTTCCCCATACATTCTTCTAGTAGTTTTAGTTTTGGGTCTACATTTACATCTTTAATCCATTTTGAGTTGATTTTTGTAAGTGATGAAAGATAGGGGTCTAGATTCATTCATCTGCATATGCATAGCCAGTTTTCCAAGCACTATTTATTAAAGAGAGTGTCCTTTCCCCAATGTGTGTTCTTGGTGCATTTGTTAAAAATCAGTTGGTGTAAATGTGTGGGTTTATTTCTGGGTTCTCTAATCTGTTCCATTGCTATATGTGTCTGTTTTATGCTAGTATCATGCTGCTTTCACTACTTTTGTCTTGTGGCATATTTTAAGGTCGGGTAGTGTAATGCCTCCAGCTTTGTTCTTTTTGTTCAAGATTGCTTTAGCTATCCAGGGTCTTTTATAGCTTCATGAAAATTTTAGAATTGTTTTTCCTATTTCTGTGAAAACTTTCATTGGTACTTTGATAGGGATTGAATTGAATTTGTAAATTGTTTTGGATAGTATGGGTATTTTAACAACATTAATTCTTCGAATCCAAGAACATGGGAAATTTTCCCACTTATTAGTGTCCTCTTTAATCGCTTTTATTAATGTTTCATAGTTTTCCTTGTAGAGATCTTCCATTTCCTTGGTTAGGTTTATGGTTATTTTCTTTTTTTGTAGCTATTGTAAATGGTACTAATTTCTTGATTTCTTTTTTAGAAAGTTTACTGTTGGTAACAATAACTAAATAATACCTTAAAGAGCAAAAGTAAAGTACACACAGTTGCCTCCTAAGGCAGAAGAGAAGTAAAATTTGTTGTAGAACTTTTATGTGCAAGGCTCTATGCCACATACATTACTTCTTTTGAACTAAAGCAATCTGTACATATTGGAGGTGCCAGCTAATTGTGTTTCAATTATAGTTAAACTGTCTAGTAGACAAGCATCTTTTTTTAACAGGGATGTGCCATCACGAAGTAGAAGAGGATGATTCTGGAGCAAAAGGTCAATAAAAAAGTTTATTTTTATTCCCCCCTCTAAAAGCTACATGCTTACTGTGAACATTGCATTTCAGTAAGTTGCACTATCATCTATCTAACTGCCCGAGACAGACACTTATGTCACGGTTGTTTCTTTGCTTTTCCTCATTTTCACTGCCCCATGCAATCTCTTGGCAAATCCTATTGACCAAGAGATCAAAATTATTCTCATATATTTTATTATCTAGTCATTTTGACTACTATAACCTCTGAGAAAGCATTGTTGTCTCCCTCCTAAACAAATTCGATAACCATCTAATTGGTCTCTGTCTCCAAATAGCAGCTACAGTAACTTTTTAAAAATCATAAAATAGACTGCCCTCTACTTAAAATATTTTTCTTATTGTATCTGAAATAAAACAGAACATTGAAAACGTCTGTTACATTTTGCTGCCGTATTCTCCAGTCTCACCTGCTACATACTTCTCTTGGTTCTTTATGCTCCAGTATACTCACTTCTTTCTGATCCTTAAAGACATCAGTCATTTTCCTATTTCAGGCATTGCTTATGTTGTCTTTCTTGCCTAGAATGCTCTTCCTAATTCTTTGTGTGCTTTATTTGTTTTCATCGATAGGAACTCAGCTAGAATATCACTCCAACAGTCATTTCCTACTGCCCTAGTTGAAGACATCTCCCATTGCAATTATTCTTTTTCACGGCTTATTTCCTTCAGCTTTTTCAGTATAATTTATTCTTCTCTTGTTTATTTAGGGGGTATCTTTGCCCTGTTTAAATGCAAATCCCCTGGAGTTCTGTTTTTGTTTGTTTGTTTGTTGTTGTTGTTTTTTGAGACAGAGTCTCACTCTGTCACCCAGGCTGGAGAGCAGTGGCTCACTCTCGGCTCACTGCAACCTTCGCCTCCCTGGTTCAAGTGATTCTTGTACTGCAGCCTTCTGAGTACCTGGTACTACAGCTTTACACCACTATACCAGCTAATTCTTGTGTCTTTTACTACAGATGGGGGTCTCACCATGTTGTCCAGGTTGGTCTCAAACTCCTGACCTCAGGTGATCTGCCCACCTTGGCATCCCAAAGTGCTGGGATTACAGGCGTGAGTCACAGTGACCGGCCCAGGAAGCTCTGTTTTGCATGTATCTCTCTCTCCAGTGCTTAGAAGAATACCCAGAACACATGACAATCTTCTTTTGAATAAATGAATATATAAATATATGAATGGTCCAAAGTGAAAGATTGGTATTCTCATACATGGCTTGGAGTTGTGATGCCCTAGATAAAAAACAACTTAAACGTCATATAAGCTTCTGAGAGACTGTTATAGTCTCCCTTAAGAGTCTCTTTCTATATTTTAAATCTAATTAATAATATATGGATAGTTTTGTAATGTGCAAAAATGGCCAATATACTAGTTATATTTTAACAATCATAGACAGTGCTGGTAAAAATGAGTCTTCATATAGGCAAAGTGCTTACTTTTTAGTATAAAAACATAGGGGTTGTGATTAAAAACAAGGATGAAGAGCCAGGTGACAAGAATTCTAGTCCCAACCTTACTAATAAATATCTGCATGATTAAGCCTCAGCTTTCTCACATAAATATAAAATAAGGTTTACCTCATAAGGTTGTGTGAAGATTGTTTAAAATAATGCTTTTAAGCATCACTTAGGAAAAGCTCCCACAACTAATATTTTATTTATTTAATTTTAATCATTATTTTTTTGAGATGGAGTCTCCCTCTGTTATACAGACTGGAGTGCAGTGGTGCAATCTTGGCTCACTGCAACCTTTGCTTCCCAGGTTCAAGCAATTCTCCTGCCTCAGCCTCCCGAGGAGCTGGGATTACAGGTGCATGCTACCAAGGCTGGCTTTTTCTTTTTTCTTTCTATATATTTGGTAAAGATGGGGTTTCATCATGTTGGCCAGGCTGTTCTTGAATCCCTGATCTCAGGTGATCTGCCCACCTCAGCATTCCAAAGTGCTAGGGCTATAGGCATGAGCCACTGCACCCTGCTAATATTGTATTGTAATAGCTGGTAATAAAATGAAGATTGTTTAGCTTAGACTGTTGTAACAAAATATCATAGATTGGGTGACTTGAATAACAGACACTTATTTTCTCACAGTTCTCTAGGTTGAGAGACTAAGACCAGGGTGCCAGCATGGTCAAGTTCTGGTGAAGGTGTCTTTCCTGGCTTGTAGGTGGCTGCCATCTCACTATGTGCTCACATTACCTCTTTTTTTTTTTCCACACAGGAGGAGAGGGAAGGAAGAAAGGGAGAGAGAAAGAGAGAAAGACAGAGAGAGAGAGAGAGAAAGAGAGAGAGAGAGAGCAAGTGAGCACTCTGGCATCTCCTCTTATAAGGATGTGCATTCAATTGTATAAGGACCCCATTTTTATGTCCTTATTTATTTATTTGTTTATTTTTGAGAGAGAGTCTTGCTCTGTCACCCAGGCTGGAGTGGATTGGGGCAATCTCAGCTCACTGCAACCTCTGCCTCCTGATTCTCCTGCCTCAGTCTCCTGAGTAGTTGGGATTACAGGTGGCTACCACTATGCCTGGCTAATTTTTGTATTTTTATTAGAGATGGGGTTTTGCCATGCTGGTCAGGCTGGTCTCGAACTCCTGACCTCAGGTGATCCACCTACCTCGGCCTCCCAAAGTGCTGTGATTATAGGCATGAGCCACCAAACCCAGCTGGTCCTTATTTAACTTTATCTTCTTATAAACCTCGTTTACAAATACAGTTATATTGGGTGTTATGGCTTTAACATATGAATTTTGGAGGTATATATTTCAGCCCTTAGCAAAAATAAATGTAAGATATATTCTCAAATGTTCATTTATGAATGTGTTTAGTTCTATTACTTTCTAGACTTTCCCTTTGAGTTAATAATTATCTATTGATGTTTACCAGAAAGTAACATTATTCCTTTAATATTTGTTTTAATATTTATGTTAAAACACCACATTCAATATTTGGCCTGTGATATTGGGAGAGAGACAAAATATACAACTTATTTAAGCCGGTGCTGAGAGAAATGTTTTCCTTGATATTCTAAGGTCTAGGTTTTATGAACTTGGTTCCATTTAGTGTTGAGGCAAAGACTAAATGAATCATTAAATGGTTGACCAGTGGTATATGTTTAAGCTCATGCTTTTCATGTAATAGTTACAGTCAAACCTGGCAGTCTTCTTTTCACAGTAGTGTACTGCAGTGTTAAGGGTAATAGAGTTACAAATTTTGATTTAAATCTAGGCTCCCTTAGCATATTGGGTATAGTAAGAATTATGATGCTCAGAAAGATTAAGTAATTTTCCCAAGAACACAATAGTCTTATTAGTAAAGAAGAGATGAGAAGGTTCATCACTCAAGGATTGTGAAGATTAAATGAAAATGTAAATGCCAAGCTCATAACATACTTAGGACCTGATATTCATTCAATATTCAATATTCAGTAACATACTCATTTTTAGTTCATTTTCAGGATCTTGCTAACTTATAAGCATATTTTAAATTCTTAGTAATTTTCAATCAACCTAAGTTAATTATGAATGTGTTTGTAAAGGCAAGAGAAGACCATGACGGTGGGCTAAGGGACCGTGGGTAACATGAAGACTGAGTACTGGAGAGCAAAATACTTCTGTCAGATTTCATAATAGCAAGTATACAGCTAGGAGGAGTTAAAGCAGCTCTTCCTTTTACCATATTTCCTGCTATCGTATGTGTGTGTGTGTGTATGTGTGTGTGTGTGTGTGTGTGTGTGAGAGAGAGAGAGAGAGAAAGAGAGAGAGGGGGAAAGAAAAGAGAAAAAAAGAGAGGGAAAGGTTGGGTTGGTTTGGGGAAGTGGCATCAAATTCATGCTTCTCATTGCAACTTAAAAAATAACAAGCCTAACTATTGGATAGTTATAATGGCTTTACTACTTCTCCAACCTAGCATATTTCCACAAAATAACAAGATGATAGATATTTCTTGAATAGCTTTCCTATAGAAAAAAAAAAACTAGTATGATGATTACCAGAGAAAGAAGAAGACTAAATGTCTTGTTCTTGATTTTTGTTTCAGTTGTACCGGAAAATTAAAAAAATAAAACTTAATAAAATATAAATTTCACAATGGAAAGACAATATATGTTCTTAAAAAGTAAAAATGTACATAGACTCTAATGGCAATTTAAGTGTTAACTGTAATATTAAAATTAACTGTACTATTAAATGCATAAAATTAACCAAGGCATGAAATCTCAGTATATTTTTCTGTTTGCATTTAAGATTTCAATTTGTACTGGCTCATAAATTTTATCTGAGATAAAAACAAAACAACTTGTCTATATGTCTACTCCTTTAGATCATATTTTCTGAGAAAGAGTAATACCCTCTGCTTTGACAATTCCAGAAATACATTTTAAAGTAGTTCATTCAAGTTTTTCCTGTAATATGTCAGAAAAATTGCAGATGTTCCAGAAAATTAAATGATATTCACACAGGTCAGTAATGTCAGAAATTGACCTGTGCTAGAGGAAACTCCTAGATAGGACAGTGAAGAATGCAGAGATATAAGTGAAACATTAATACAAGTTTGTGGGTCACTACACAGCACAAAAGATATGAGCAAAAGACAGGACATATTATAAAGATGTTTCCAATACAAGAATTTTAGGGATTCTGCCTCCCAATAATGGAAGAGTACATATGTGTATGTGTGCATGTGTGTATGTGTATCTACATATGTACATATAGAGTATATACATATAATATATGGAGTTTATAGTATATATGGTATTGTACATATGAGAAGAGTAGCATGTATGTCTCTTTATAGACACACACATATACATTATACTTGTGCATATATATGTATGTATTTATTTGTATGTATACATTTGAGTCCCACCAAAGTAGAGAGTTTCAGTAAAAACCAATTTTCCCAGGTGTATGCTTAAATACTATGCCTAAGATTAAAACATTAATCCTAGAACCAAGGGCAAAACTAAAACAGATAAAATATAAAACCAAATCATAGCTGGGCACAGTGGCTCATGCATGTAATCCCAGATCTTTGGGAGGTCAAGGCGGACAGATTGCTTAAGCCTGGGATTTTGAGACCTGCTTGAGCTTAGGAGTTTGAGACAAGCCTGGGCAACATGGTACAACCCTGTCTCTACCAAAAAATACAAAAATTAGCCGGGCATGGTGGCATGTGCCTGAGTTCCCAGCTACTTGGCAGGCTGAGGTGGGTGTGTTGAGTAAGCCCAGAAGTGGAGATTCCAGTGAGCCATGATGGTGCCACTGCACTCCTGCCTGGTAAACAGAGCAAGACCCTATTTCAAAATAATATTAAATTAAAAAAATAATTAGAAAACCCAAATCTCCACAAATCTGAGATGACCCACCAATAATTTTAATTGACTTACAGAAGAAAGCATAGAATTTTTCAGATGAAGATAATATCCAGAGTTTTAACATGCTACTTCACGATCTCCAGTGAGCACAAAAAATTATGAGACATGTGAATAGAAAAATGTAATCTATAGTCAAGAAAAGAAATGAGCAAATATATTTCACAATTAGCAGGGAAGACCTTTAAATAAGTATGATAAACATATTAAGGTATCTATAGAAAAAGTAGTTATAATGAGTTTAAAAAATAGAGAATTTTAGGAGAGATATAAGAAGTATTTAAAGAAAGAGAAAACCAAATGGAAATCTTAGAATAATAACTTAAATCAATACAAAACACTTCATTTTAATACTAATTATGTAAATACTTGATAAAAAGTACTTGATAATACTTGATACATTTTGTTCCTATCTCAAATCTTTTTCCAAGACTATAGCTCTAGAATAAAATATTCCTTTTGTTTTCATCATTACAAGAAAAAAAGTTAATTTGGGGAGACTTCTAAGCAAAATCATTCAAGTCTTAAGTTCCCATCAATTGCTGCTGTTTCTGGTCAGAGTCTATTTTTTTTTTTTGGCAACACATAAAAATGAGAATTGCTGTATGCTGCCTTATCAAAAGTGAAAACCAGACTTGGCAAGCCAAAATGATTCATTATCATTTAATGTTTATTTGAGTCAAAAATATTAGAAGATCATAATTCATTTGAATCATAGTTTACAATAAACAAGCAAGAAAATGTATAGCAAACAATTATTTTTTAAGTAATGACTCAAATAGAGGAATGAACTTAACTAGTATCATTTTGAAAGAACCTGTGTTTATCAGGCACCCAGGGGAAGGTGATTAGGAGACGGAAGAATATCCCCAGACGCTGTGATGCTTATAGTTAAAGAAAATAAAATTGAGGGGAGAAAAATCATAAAATATCCTAAAAATTCAGTGTCTATGAGTTTAGGGAAAATAATTTTTTTTCATTGGCTTTTAGTCTTCCTTTGAGGGCATTTGACTATCAGAAAAAAAAATTATATTTTTGTTACAATTGCTTTTGGGAACTTAGCCATAAATTATTTGCCAAGGCCGATGTTGAGAAGAGCATTTCCTAGATTGTCTTCCACAATGGTTATAATTTGAGGTCCTACACTGAAAGCTTTAATTCATGTTGAATTAATTTTTGTCATCTGGTGAAAGGTAGGAGTCCAGCTTCAATCTTCTGCATATGGCTAGCTAGTTATCCCAGCACCATTTGCTGAATAGGGAATCCTTTCTCCATGGCTTGTTTCTGTCAGTCTTGTCAAAGCTCAGATGGTTGGTTGTAGGTGTGTGGCTTTATTTTTGAGTTTTCTATTCTGTTCCATTGGTCCAGGTGTCTGTTTTTGTACCAGTACTAAGCTATTTTGTTTCCTGTGGCTTTACTGAATAGTTTGAAGTTCGATAGTGTGATGCCTCTGGATTTGTTCTTTTTGCTTAGGATTGCTTTGGTAACTTGAACTTTATTTTGGTTCCATATGAATTTTAGAGTAGTTTTTCCAGTTCTATGAAGAATGACATTGGTAGTTTGATAGGAATAGCACTGGATCTGTAAAGTGCTTTGGGAAGTATGACCATTTTTATGATATTAATTCTTCCAATCCATGAGCATGAGATGCTTTTTATTTATTTGCGTTTTCTCTGATTTCTTTCAGCAGTATTTTGTAGTTCTGCTTGTAGAGATCTTTCACCTCCTTGATGTGTTGTATTTCTAGGCATTTTCTTTTTTTGTGGCTATTTTAAGTGAGATTGTGCTTTTGATTTCTCTCTCAGCCTGGATGTTGCTGGCATATAGAAATGCTATTGATTTTTGCATGTTAGTTTTGTATCCTGAGATTTTACTAAAGTTGTTTATAAATTCTAGGAGCCTTTTGGCAGAGTCTTTAGGATATTTCATGTATAAAATAATATTATCTCCAAAGAGAGATAGTTTGACTTATTTTCCTATTTGGATGATTTTCATTTCTTTCTCTGAAACTTGCTGAAAGTGTTTATCAATTTTAGGAGCTTTTGAACAGAGACTACAGGGTTTTCTAGGTATACAATCATATCATCTGTGAAGAGAGATAGTGTGACTTCCTCCCTTCCTATTTAGATGCCTTTTCTTTCTTTCTTTCTTTTTTTCTTTCTTTCTTTCTTTCTTTTTTCTTTCTTTCTTTCTTTCTTTCTTTCCTTTCTTTCTTTCTTTCTTTCTTTCTTTCTTTCTTTCTTTCTTTCTTTCTTTCTCTCTCTCTCTCTCTCTCTCTTTCTTTCTTTCTTTTCTTTCCTTTTTCCTTCCTTCCTTCCTTCTCTTTCTTTCTCTCTTTCTTTCTTTTTCTTTCTGGCAGAGTCTCACTCTGTCACCCAGGCTGGAGTTCAGTGGTGCAATCTTGACACACTGCAATCTCTGCCCTCAGGCTTGAAGCAATCATCCTGCCTCAGCCTCCCAAGTAGCTAGGATTTCAGGCACCTGCCACCACACCCAGCTAATTTTTGTATTTTTAGTAGAGAACGGGTTTCACTTTTTTGGCCAGGCTGGCCTTGAACTTCTGACCTCAAGTGATTTGCCCACCTCGGCCTCCCAAAGTTCTTGGATTACAGTCATGAGCCACCACACCCGGCCACTATTTAGATGCCTTTTATTTCCTTCTTTTGTCTGACTGCTCTGGCTGAGACATCTAGTACTATGTTGAATAGTAGTGGTGAGAATGGGCATCCTTGTTTTATTTCAGTTCTCAAAGGAAATGGTTTGAGCTTTTGCCCATTCAGCATAATGTTGACTGTGGGTCTGTTATAGATGCCTCATATTATTTTGAGGTATATTCCTTTGATGCCTAGTATGTTGAAGGAAGCTTTGATATTTCAAAAGCTTTTCGTGCATTTATTGACATGACCATATGATTTGTGCTATTGATTCTGATTATGTGTGAATCACATTTATCAACTTGCATATGTTGAAACAGCCTTGTATTCCAGGAATGTCTCCAAAGGTAACAGAAACAAAAGTTGAGAAGTGGGATCTATTTAAACTAAAGAGGTTTTGCACAGCAAACAAAAACAAAAACAATCAGCAGAGCAAACAGACATTTCACAGAATGGAGGCCATTCAAAACTATGTACCTGACAAAGGTCTAATACCTAGAATTTATAGGAAACTTAAATCAACAAGCAAAAAAACAACCTCATTTAAAAAATGGGCAAAGGACATAAACACACAGTTTTCAAAAGAAGACTTACAAGTGGTCATCAAACATAAAAAATGCTCAATATCACTAGTCATCAGAGAAATACAAATCAAAGCTGCAATGAGATATCATCTTAAGCCAGTTAGAATGGCTTTTATTAAACAATAAAAAAACAACAGATGCTGGTGAGGTTGTAGAGAAAAAGGTACGCTGATGGTGGGCTTATACATTATTGGTGAGAACGTAAATCAGTGTGACCATGGTGAAAATCAGTCTGGAGATTTCTCAAAGAACTTAAAATAGAGCTACCATTCAACTCAGCATTCCTGTTACTCAGCATTCCTATACCCTAAAGAAAATAAATCATTCTACCTAAAAGACACATATATTCATCAGTGCACTATTCACAATAGCAAAGACATGTAATCAACCCAGGTGACCATCAATGGTAAAGTAAATTAAAAAAATGCCCATATACACCTTGAAATACTATGCAGCCATAAAAAAGAAGGAAATCATGTCCTTTGCAGGGACATGGATAATCCCAGAGGTCACTATCCTAAACAAACCAATGAAGGAACAGAAAACCAAATACCACATGTTCTTGCTTATAAGTAGGAGCTAAACATTGAGCACACATGGACATAAATATGGGACAATACATTGTGGACTACTGGAGGGTAGGGGTTGGATTTTAAAAACTGCCCATTGAGTTCTATGCTCCCACCTGGGTGACAGAGAGTCATACTCCAAACCTCAGCATCACACAATATTCCCATAAAACAAATCTACACATGTACTACTATCTCCAAAATAAAAGTTGAAATTTAAAAAAGAAAAAGAAATATTCCAAGGAAACAGATTCATTCATTAATCTTATAAGCATTTATACCATTCCTGAATTATGCTATGCACCTTTTGAGTTGTTGAATGTCTAATGCTAAGACATAAACCCTGCTCTTCAGTTTTGTAAAGTTTGTTGGAACAAACAGCTAAGCAAGTGAACATTACTTTTATAATGTTGTAAGCCACATGCTAGAGTTTGCCATGTGATATTGCGGAAGCTCAATTTGAAACACTGAGGAAGTGGAGGTATTGAAGAGTCCTTCTGGAGGAATAAGTGTCTGTGATGAGAGCGACTGAAAAGCAGTGAGAAAAAGTGGGGAAGAGTATCCTGATCACAGAAAATAAGGTAACAAAATCTCATGCCTCCTTCTAGTACTATGAATAGTATATACTTATGTAATAAACCTGCACGTTCTGCACATGTACTGCAGAACTTAAAGTATAATAATAATAATAACAATAATAATAAAAACAAGCTTCCCAAATAAGGTACAGTAAAAAAAAAAAAGTCTACTGAAGAGGAATGGCCTGAAGAGAGAAAAGAAGCCAATGGCATGGACAGGGAGACTTCTGAAGTGGGGAATGATCAAAGGCTGTCTCTTCCTTCAATCTGGTTGAGGATGGAACACATTCAATGAATTTAGGAACAAAGAAATCAAAGGTAACTTTGGCAAGGGTAGTTTCAGTGGAATGGTATGTTGAAAGCCACGGAGAATTAGTCAGAGGAGTAAAAGATTTGTAAGAGAAGCAGACAAAGAGATGTGAGCATACTTACATTTTGAGGGAGAACATAATGAAGTTAAACCAGTCATGGTTCAGAAGATAGATGGGTTCATAGATGGAGGACTACTCTTGAGAAGCAAGTGCCAAGGATACAGAATATTGGTAATGAGTCGATGAAGGACATGAAAAGACAGAAACCAGAGAAAGATGGCAGAAGCTTGATGAGGTGTTCAGAGTGAGTCTAGTCAAAAATATGTGACCAATTAAACCTCCAACCCCTACATAAAAGAGAATCTAAAATTCAATGCTAGGAATTATTCAGGTGCCAGGGAATGGCATTGCTGTGGAGTTACGGAGCTTAGTAGAAAGCAGCTATTAGACCCAGAGGAAACCAATGTCAGCATGGTTGGAGAAGGGCATTCACCCAATTTTAAGAAACTACACTTCAAAAAAAATACGTATTAAAATTCAAATCAAAATAAATCAGAGGGCAAATTTTAAAAGATGAAAATTCCATGAGGTCGTTTCCTGGATCTACCTGTTTTCTAACTGGAGCATACCTACCTAATGTATTTTAAATAATGTATAAATTTAAATATTGTATTATTTAAATTTATTATAGATTTAAATGATATAATATTTAAATTAAAATATAATTTAGTTGGATCAAAATGTATTTGCAAAGCTATATGTTTTGGAGAGATGACAATCTGATCTATGCTGTTAAATCATGCAAAGACAGATACCCTAGGATTTTCCCCTAAATTTTTTTTTAAAATTAACAACTTCATGTGCTAGAAAATAGTTTTCTTCTTATTTTATGCCAAAATTTATTTTGGCTTGTAATCATAGACTGTAACAGCCACCTTTGTGCCATATATATTAAAAATTTGATAACTTGACTATAGCAAAATGTATCTGAACTATGTATCCCATTTTAGGCTATGGGACTTAAGGAAGGTGTGGGTTAAATCCTTTATTTAAGAATCACTTGCCCAAGACTGCCTAAGATTTAGGCAGTCTTATAGGGAGACTAGAGAGCAACAGAAACTAAATTTTAAGGGATAGGGTCTCCTATTCAATGTATTACAGGTGATCCCTAAATAAATGTAAGTTTATTTATTTATTGCCTCACAGTACTGGATTCAAAGGTCTCTATGCAGAGTCCTTCCTGGCAAAATTTTTTTGCTTGGCAATGAAATTTTCTAGGAGATGCTCTATGAAATCTCACAGCTAGAATGTAGACTCGTGTTGGGATGATGGAGACCTGGCTTATATTCTGAGTAATTTAAATAAAACAATGACTTCTAGTTCTCCAGGATATCTTGTTTTAAAGTAAAACACACTATCTTGTTCAAGCCAGTTTAACTATGGCATGCATATCAACTTGTGACCACCACTCATCAGTTTTTAATTTCTAATGAGAAACAGTTTATAGGAAGAGAATTATTTCATACTTGATCTTCTGCCTTCTAATCTGCATGGGTAACATCTGAAGGACTTGTTGTTTATTCTAATTAATATTTGAGTTTCTATTCCCTTTAGGTATACAATTACTATTTTCTGTGTTGTTCTCATTTCTTTTAAGATGCTGTTTTTCTTTGCAGATTTAGTGTACAAAGCATGTTTGTTCCTTTAGGGTGTTAGAAAAAATAATTTTCCTCATCTGGGTTTAGATGGTACTGCAAGAGGCTTTAGAAATTCCTATTTTAGAGATTTATATAAGGCTGCCACATCTTTCTGGAGAATGATGAAATAATGAGGCAGAAATAATCTGAAGATAATACCTGAGAATCAAAAGGGATAAAGTAATCACAGTGCATTATTCCACTATTTCTAAATGTTTTCAAATAAAAGAAGATTAAAGACAGGTTTGAGAGGCATACAGATAATTTCGACAAAGCCATGAATTTGGAAATATGCTGAGTAAAGTACACAGGTGTATAGAGATTCATAGCATTTTGGAATTTACAACTTAAGGAAAGTAGCAGAAGAAAGTCTCTTTGAAATCTTTGTTGAAATGAAATAAAATAAAAATAGTATTAGAAAGATATCCAAAAAGATTTATAGCATGTAATTGGAATTACAGAAATAAATCATTTGTGTAACATGGTTTATAAGACAAAACATTATTTTTCTATTTGTAATTCCCTTCTGACTTGAAGGAGAGTGAAACATGGGCACATGGAGAATATTTTGTTTTCTAAGTAGGGTAATGGATGTGGGTAGGTATTTGCAAGTTTGGAAGCATTTGAGTTACAGGAATAGGGCTATAGTTTGAATTATCACAACAATGATAAATTTGTCTTTAAACACTGTGGATGAATGGTCTTTCTGGATCAGAGAAATGGACCAAGGAGGAGCAGCAAGAAAGGGAAAAGTAGAGAGGGAGAAGGAAAGAGAGTAGGAGATTAAAAAAGAGAGAAACACGCAATTCCCTCAGAACTGACTTCAGAAGAAATGTTGAAAGGAATTTTATGCCATGAGAGACAAATTCTCCTTTTGGATTAATCTACAAAATCCTCAGTAATTTACATTTTTCATTAAGGACCTATGAAAAAACTTTTAAAATTTATATATATGAAGGCTGTTAAAATCTGGTTTACATAGATAAAGATAAACGAAAACAGCAGATTATTGGGAACTACTGGATGGTATAAAACATGTAAGGACTATGAGACATTTGCAGAGTGTTCTCTTGGTGGGAGGCAGGTATCCGTGCTAGGCACATTAAAACCTTGGTCCCTTGTTACAGAGACAATGTACAGATGAAAGGGGGAAATAATTTTGAAATGAACTGTTTCCTCTAAGGCAAGGATAGACAAAGAGAGGTAAAGATGCATGGGGAAGTGGAAAACAAACTGCCAAGTAGGGATGAAAAACAAAAGTAAAATATTCAAGTCAATCCAGCAGAAAAATACTTTCCTCAATTTTCTTTCAGCTAAAGAATAAATCTGTTAGAATGATGTGGGAGTGGGGTGGGGGGCAGAATTCTACCATAGTCCTTCATGCCCACGAAACCTGTATCTTCATATCACAGCAGAATTCCTCCCTGGTGCCAGGAAGCTACCAGAATCTATGAAGTGACTTGGATCAAAGGGATCAATATCCAAAGACTTTTAATAACCTTTGTCTTATCTGCTGAACTGCATCCTCCTAAAATTTCTTTGTTGAAGTCCTAACTCCCAGTACTTTACACGATGACTGAATTTGAAGATAAGGCCTTTAAAGAGGCAATTCAGGTGAAATGAGATCATTTAGTTGGGCTCTAATCCAAAAATAGCTGTGCTTTTATCAGAAGAGATTAGGACACAGACCAGAAGGGAAGACCACATGAAGATACCAGAGGAATAGAGCCTTTTATGAGCCAAGGAGAGAGGCCTCAGGAAAAATCAACCCAGCCTGCACCTTGATCTTGGAGACAATGGAAGAATAAATTTCTATAGTTTAAGCCACCCAGTCTGTGACACTTTGTTATGGCAGCTCTAACTTTCGTTTTTGCCTTTCCTTCCCTATCACCTCACCACCCTCTAAATCATATGGGACAGATATGAACTGATGTTTATATTGTTATTCAACCTAGGTAGATCCATGTTGAGTCATATACATGTGTAATTTACATAGGTGCTTCTGTGGCTGAAATGGCTAATCTAATCTGGTATCTTTCACCAGTTACCTCCAGCAGAGAAAGCCTTGTCATAGGTCACCCCTGGATCTTAGCTGTCAACCAAAATGACACTAAGACAGAAAAGCCTGTTATTAAGGTGGGCTTTTATTTATTTATTTATTTATTTATTTTTAAGAATTTGTGTATTTAGGAAAAAAATTTATAGCTGGTGTAACCAGCTAAGGGCCTGGGGAAGAATGGGAGGCTGTGAGAACATGTGCTAGATTTGCAACACGTAAGCCTGCATATACCCCTTGCTATCCATCACTCTGTTAACTCCACCTGTCTCGTAATTATTTTACATGACCAGATAATTTGTATTTGATGTTGATAAATATAGTTCTACAAAACATTGAAGTAGTCTTCTCCAGTATGAAAGAAAGCAGGCATTGTGTGTTGTTTTCAGTATAGTATAAGGTTAAGGAAATTTGTAATGTTATAATGAATAATAATTTCTCTTCCTCTTTCTTTCTCTCGTACATTCATTTTTTTCTGTCTTTCACTCTCACTTTCTTTCCTCTCTTTTTCTTTCTTTCAAAAATAAAATAAATAAATAAATAAATAAATAAATGCATGGTATAATTCCTTTTTACTGATTAGAATTTTTAGTTTACTGCATACTATATCAAAAATCTGTATAATAAAAAGGCTCCTATGTATTATTTTATTTGTGGCAGGGCTAAGAAATATTTAATAAAATATTTAATGAACTATGGAAACTTCCCAGAAAGTTTAATTTATTTAGCAGTAAGATAAATAGGCCTTACTTACAGTTCTGAGGGAATTAATATAGTCCTGAAGGTATAAACTTTGTCTAGAAGATTCACATTATAATCTTTCCTTTGTGTGCTGAGACTAAGAGCTGAGTACCATGCTGAAACTTCAGAAGCCTAACGTCCAGAATTGGCTTTCTCTATTAATAATTCTGACCTCAAGCAAGTCATATCACATGACTGTACATTATCTCATCTATAAAATGAGAAGGTAGTTGATCCACAGCTCCATCTATTATGCTAGGCACTGAGAAGACAATGGTGAGTAAAGCGCAGCTCTTGTTCAGTATTCTACCACAGAGCCTAGAATTTGCTTGTGTTAAGATAGTTTCCTTTTTGTTTAACCAAGTATCATTTCAATTCAACCTAATTTTAATCTATCTTATTATTTCCTCATTTTTTAAGCCTACTCTAGTAGTTATGTAAACTTATTTTTACATGGGGCCTAATTGTAAACTACAGAGTGGTAAATAGTTATTAGATAATATGTTATTATTTACTAAAGTGAATACCCCAAATATTCACAAATAGCCTAGTTAAAATATTTAAGTATGTATTAAAGACTACTCAAGCGAGAGAAAATAGGGAAACATGGATAACATTTAGAAATGAACGTTAGTCTTAGGAGAGGAAAGAGACAATAATGTTTGTGGGAATTTGGCTTATCAGATAAGACAGAAAACATTGAAATAAATTCTGATAGAAATCTTGTCATTTTACATGGAACCAACCCAAATGCCCATCACTGATAGACTGGATAAAGCAAATGTGACACATATACACCATGGAATACTATGCAGCCACAAAAAGAAATGAGATCATGTCCTTTAAAGTGCCATGGATGAAGCTGGAAGCCATCATCGCCAGAAAACTAACACAGGAACAGAAACCCAAACACCACTTGTTCTCACTCATAAGGGAGAGTTGAACATTTAGAATACATGGACACAGGGAAGAGAAAAACACACACCACAGTCTGTTGGCGGGTGGGGGTGTGAAGGGAGGCAACTTAGAGGATAGGTCAGTAGGTGCCACAAACCACCATGGCACACGTATACCTATGTAAAAAATCTGCACGTTCTGCACATTTATCCCATTTTTTTTTAGAAGAAATTAAAAAAAAGAAATTTGTCCTTTTAAAAACTGCAATGAAAGCTAGATGAAAGCTTATCAAGAAAGAATAAATCAATACATTGAAGAGCAAGAACCAATATGTTTCCAGAAAAGAGATTCTGTACAGAAAGGCAGAAGATCATTTTACCATTAAATATAAAATCTAACAGTGGTCTGTAAACGTAACTACAATATTCATAATCAAAGAGGGCAAGATAACTCTAAGTGACTTGGACAACAGAACTAGAGGGATATAATTTGTAGAGGGAAGAAGAAATTTGTTCTCTTAAAACTTACGTGTTGAGTACACATTGTAGAAATGGTTAAAAAGTGTTACTATGATAATATTATTATTAATTATTTTCCTGACCTCTTTTTGTCCCTCTTTTGCTGACATTAACTACAAGGCAGTTCCTAGACCTTAGTGGTAGACTGGATTCCAAACCAGATTCCTCTGCTTACTGGGCACAATGATTTTAAGCAAATTAAACCCTCTAAGCCTTAGTTACATCATCAGTTAGCTAAGTACAATAATATCTTTTAGTGTTAAAGACACTGCTAAATGAGATAACGTATGTGACTAACAATGCTTAGCTATGTGGTCTTATTAGAATTAAAAGTAATTTACTCAATAAAAAAACACTGAGCATCTCAAAGAAAATGCATGTAGATTTTGTAATTCCAAGGGCTAAATGGATAAAGGAACAGAGTCCCATGGGATAGCTTATGTACTGTAAATTTATTTTTTTGTTTTATTATTTTTTAAATTTTATTTTATCATAAGTTATTGGAGCACAGGTGGTATTTGGTTACATGAGTGAGTTCTTTAGTGATTTGTGAGAACCTTGTGCACCCATCATTCAAGCAGTATACACTGCACCCTGTTTGTTGTTTTTTAACCCTCACCCCACTCCCACTCTTCCCTACAAGTCCCCAAAGTCCATTGCATCATTCTTATGCCTTTGTGTCCTCATAGCTTAGCTTCCACATATCAGTGAGAACATACAATGTTTGGTTTTCCATTTCTGAATTATTTCACTTAGAATAATAGTCTCCAATCCTATGCAGATTATTGCAATTTAATGAGATTATTTCTATTTTCGGCTGAATCATTAAGAAAATAGCCAGGTGTTTTATTGAGCCCATTGTCTTAGGGTCTAATTCCTCCATAAGTTTATTTTATTTCTTCTTTTTTATGACCACAGATATTCCCAATTTTAGTTAGTTCATTTTTTTAAAAAGTGAGTCTTTCAAAATAGAAACTGAAGAAAGTACATAAATATGAGTCAGAAGCAATCATCTATCACCATGTGAAATAAGCACCTAAAAATTCATCTTCTGCTCACAAAAGGTCAGAAGATAAAAGATTACACATTGTTATAAATACAGGCTGGTTATAATTATAATGCAAAACTAAATGGGAATAGAAGGAGGCAGGTGGTATTAACCCTTTTACTTTTGAGAGCACAAAAACAGCTGCATGAACTGTTAGTCATTAATTCATTGTTTTCCCAAAGAATATTTTATTAATCCATTATTCACTAGTAACCTCTAATGAAGAGGAACAATGATATCAATAGAGTTTTCTGCATTGGTTGAAAATCTTTCTTTTACTAAATTAGAAATAAAAAGTGCAAATGAGACTAATGTAAATAGAAGCCAATAGTCTGGAAAAATGATTTTTCTCTGCTCCTCTGACATGGCTTCCAGGAGGCTGGGGCAATAGAGATTGGGAGGAAGGAACATAAACAGTGAGAAGAGAAATGTGTGCTCACAATACCCAGCAGATGGTGCAGCTATACTAGCTATTATTTTCCCATTTAGAGGGCACGATGGAATGCTGTTCTCCTCATGAACATTTATAATCAGAGTACAGAATGCATTGATAGGAACCTCTATTCATAAATGACCATCAGTTGTCGTCTTCATCAGCATAAATTGTAAAGTACCTCTTGCAACGTACGAACTATTTCATCTTGCTGGATTTTCCTAAAGTGAATTCATCTTCTTCAACAATTGCTGGATTTTCACACAGAAATTGCTTTCTATTTGCTGTCAATAGCGTCCTCATTTTCTTAGGAATTAATCTTAAAACAAATTTTTTTCACTTTCAATCTTCTAGTATCCACAGCTAATGAGTCACCCAACTCTGGTGATTATTTTCAAAGTTTTTTTACATTTACCCCATTTCTATTTCACCTTTAGTTTCTTTAGCTTCAACTTCCTTACTTATGCATCTCTCAATGCAGCTTTTCTATCTAATCCAGAGTATTTTTGGGAGTGTAAAATAAAATAATATGTAGGCTGTGCTACAAAAAGTTTTAGAGTTGGGAATTTTTTTTATTAAAGATTCTGAACTAGTTTCATTCTCCATTATGGCTTGCTTGCTTCACCATTTGGTACACCTCTGCGCATACAAATATATTACATACATTACATATGCACACATATATGCATATTTATATGAGTAATGGAGACAAAACTACTGCATATAAACATGACATTGTGTAATTTAATATTCTAAGTATCAACATTTTAACTACCACTAGATAAAACATTTGCCTAAATGTAGATCAAAGCACATATATTCTTTCTTTCTCCCTACTAGATAGGGCTAAGGGTAGAAGAGGAAGGAATGAAGTGGAGCAATGACTGAGATTGAAGAGAAGGAAGTATAGGGACTGGAGTCTTATCAATTGAAAGAAGAACTTTCATTTTTTAGTGGAGAGATCTCCATGCTAAACTGAACTTAGGTGTGCATCTTCTCACTCCTACCCCTGTGCAAAGCATAACTTGCAGACAACTCAAAGCCTAATTATGAAGGATTATTCTAAGCCTTCCCACACTTAATATAAAGTGGGTCGCTTTGGTGACTTGCATAAGGTCAATGGTGTGAAGGAAAACTATGACTCTAACCAAAATCAAGTGCATGGAACCCACTAAGAATGTTTTGTGAGCTTAGGCCACCAATATTTATCACTTGAAATATAAACCCTTTTATGAGATTTAAATAAAATCACTTGTGCACAATGCCTGGTACGCATAAGATGTTAAGTAAATATTTGACGAATCTCAAACATTGATGTTTATAATTGGAAGAGAACTTAGAGGTAGTTCTGTCTTACTATTTTATGAATAAGCTAATGAGCCTAGAGAAAAATAATGATTCTACCAAAATATTACTGAATTGTAGTACCACTCTAGTACCCAGCAGTCCTGAATTTCAGTTCCATTTTCATTGTGTTATAAATCCTTTCTTTGCTTTGCCTCATCTCTCTCATTCTTAACACAATCTCTCTCTCTTTCTCTTTCTCCCCTCCCTTTTCCTTCCTCGTGTCTTGTATGCTCATGTAAACCTTTGTGCTCATTTGGCTTAAGAATCCAGATTTTCTTAAAAAAGGAAGTTAAATTTATATGTGTTTACTAAGATTTAACAATAACAATGCATTTATTCTAGAGTTGTTTTCATGGCAATAAAACCATTAATTACTCTCAGTATGTTTTAGGGTTAATTAACTAAGGAAAATTTATTAAGGGGCTTTATGTATTGTTTTAATTTAGTATGTAGCAAAGGAGCTGTAGAATGCTAGAAAACAAACTCATCTGAACTAAAAAGAAACACGAAATACTATATACTGAGCTGATTTGCGGTTTTTAATCGATTGAAACACAGATTTAACCTAAGTGCATCTCACTTTGGTAAGTACATGCAGTCACAGCTTACTCATGAGTTTTTTTTCTGAGAATTAATTTTAAGTTGACTCTGGTACTTATGAATTTTGACTGCCAATACTGGAAAATATTCTCTCTTTAGAAATGATGTTATATATTTTGATTGGTTTACCACACAAAAGCCTTTTATCTCAGAATATGTAAATAATACAATAATATAATTCAATGGTACTGGTAATTAAATAAATAAAAAATAAAGAAATACTTTATCTTATTTATTGTTTCCTCCTTGAGTAAAGTACAGAAATCATCAGTATAATGCGGAGATAAAGAACACATTCTCTAGAATCATACTTTCTGGCTTCAAATCCTAACTATTGTTAAATAAAATAGGCAAGTTACTCAACCCTTCTAATTAATTCTTCATCTGTAAAATGAAAATAACAGTGACGTCTTTCTTATGTAGTTGTAAGGATTCAATGGCTAGTCTATCTAAACAACCTAAATAAGGTATCTGGCACGTAATAAGCACCAATCAATGCTAGTTGTGTTTCTAGACGTATCATAAGCATTATTCTTTTTGTTAATAATCAAAATTGGGTTAATATTTGTTTCATGAATAGAGAAAAGTAAGTGCAAATTGGATTTGCATATTTATGAGTGTGAGGCACCAGACACTTTGACATGTATATTATCTGGTATAGCCTTCATCAAAAAATTGCAAGAAAAATATTACATTAAAGTAATTTTATAAATAAGAAAATGGAGGGTGAGATATCAAGATGTAGAAACTAGTAACTGACAATGCAATAATCAAACCATGCTGTCTGACTCTATAGTTTATGCTTTTCCCATTATAAAATACTGCAAAGATGTATGTATATGTGCTTTTACATATAATGTCAGAAATGCAAGAAATTTAAAAAGGATTTATTTTTGGCAAAGGAAATCTTACTTGTGGCACAATTCAGTTGAAATAATCTTAACCTTGTAAGAATCAAGAAAAGAGAAAAATGCATTTCTCGAATGATTAGTAATGTAGAGGGTTTTTTCACATACTTTTTGGCCATTTGTATGCTTTCTTTTGAGAAATGTCTAGTTCTTTTGCCCATTTTAAAATCAAGCTACTTATTTTCTTGTTGTTGAGTTGTTTGAGTTCCTTATGTATTTTGGATACTAACCTCTTATAAGATGTATGGTTTGCAAATATTTTCTCCTAATCCATTGGCTGTATTGTTACTCTATTGCAAGCTTGTCCAACTCATGGCCTACAGGCTGCATGTGGCCCAGGATGGCTTTGAAAGTGGCCCAACACAAATTCATACACTTTTGTAAAACGTTATACGTTTTATTGTGTGTGTGTGTGTGTGTGTGTGTGTTTTTTTGCTCTTCAGCTATTGTTAGTGTTAGTATATTTTATGTGCAGCCCAAGACAATTCTTTTTCTTCCAATGTGGCACAGGGAACCCAAAAGATTGGACACCCCTGCTCTATTGACTGTTTTCTTTGCTGTGCAGAAGCTTTTTAGTTTGATGCAATCTTGTTTGTCTATTTTTGCTTTTGTTGCCTGTGCTTTGATGTCAAACCCAAAAAATCATTATTCAGACAAACGTCATTAAGCTTCTCTCCTATGTTTTCTTCTAGTAGTTTTATACTTTCAAGGCTTACATTTAAGTCTTTAATCCATTTTGAATTGATTTTTATATATTATGAGATAAGGGTTCAATTTTATGCTTCTGCATGTGGATATCCAAGGTCCCTCAACACAATTTATTGAAGAAATTATCGTTTTTCAATTACATGTTCTTGATACCTTTGTTAAAATAAATTGATTGCAAATGTGTGGGTTCATTTCTGGGGTCACTGTTCTGTTTCATTGGTATATGTTCTTTTTAACAATTCCAGTACCATGCCATTCTGACTAGTATAGTTTTGTAATATATTTTAAAATAAGATAGTGTGATGCCTTTAGATTGTTCTTTTGATATATGAAAAGTGTTCAATATTAGTAATCACAAGGGAAATGGAAATTAAAACCATGACAATATATTACCTCATACCTGCTAGAATGGCTATTAAAAAAATGGAAGATAAGTGTTGGCAAGAATGTGGAGAAAACGGAACCCTTCCTTGTACACTGTTGTTGAGAATGTAATTTAGTACAGCCATTGTGTAAAATAGTATGAAGGTTACTCAGAAAGCTAAAAATTAAACAACTATGATATGATTCATCAATCTCACTTCTGTATACATACCAAAGGAATTGAAATCAGTATATTAAAATATATCTGCAATCCCCAGTTTATTGTAACATTATTCACAATAGCTAAGCTATTTAATCAACCTATATATACATCACTGGATCAGTGGATTAAAAATGTCACATGTATACATAATGGAGTACTATTCAGCCTTTAAAAAGAAGGAAATTCTATCATTTGCAATAACATGGATGAACCTGAAGGACATTATGCTAAGTTATATAAGCCCGGCAAGGAAGGGCAAATACTACATAATCTCACTTACATGTGTAATCTAAAAATGTCAAACTTGTAGAAGCAGAAAGTAGAATGGTGTTTAGCAGAGGTGATGCTGGGAGGGAATGGAAGATCAACATCAAAGGGTACAAAGGTTAGACAGGTGATATAATAAGTTTTCAAGGTCTACTGAATAGCATGATGACTATAGTTAATAATAATATATTGTGTATTTTGAAACTGCTAAGAGAATAAATTTAAAATGTTCTCACAACAAAATGATAAATATGTGAGGTGATGGACATGTTGATTAGCTTGATTCAATCATTCCAAAATATGTGTGTGTGTATATATATATATATATTTACATAAATTATATATAATCACATTATAGCCCATAAATGTATAACATTATTTGTCATTTTTAAAAAGGAATATAGAATATAATAATTTTTCAGTTACAAAATGAATAAAAATAGAAAAAAATGTTGCTTTTTTAATTGACAAATTATCATTATTTGTCAATTATGAGAAAGAAACATCAAATACTAAAGAAATGTGGTATATTCTCAAGAGAACATTGGTCAGCCATAAAAAAGAATGAAATCCTGTCATTTGATGGAACTGGAGGACATTATGCTAAGTGAAATAAGCCAGGCACAGACAGAAAAATATTGCATGTACTCACTCATATGTGGGAGCTATACAAAAATTGATCTCATGGTGGTACAGAGTTGAACAGTGATTACCAGAGACTGAGAAGGATAGAGTGGAGGGTGGTTAAGGAGAGGTTGGTTAATGGATACATACATATAGGTAGATATAAGGAATAAATTCCAGTGTTTAATAACAGTAGGGTGGCTAGGTTAAAATATGCAACAATATTTTATGGCATATTTTAAAATTGCTGTAAGAAAGATTTGGAATTCTCCCAACACAAAGGACTAATCATTTTTGTGCTGATGGATATATTAATCACCCTGATTAGATTACTATGCATTGTGTGCATGTATCAAAATATCACATGTGCCCCCAAAATATGTACAATAAATATGTATCAATATAAAATTTCAAAAAGTGATTTTCTATATTTGTTAAAATTTATTGGTGACTTTCTGATTGTATTCATGTCTTACTACATTATCACAATATATGAAAGTAAACCCTGGTTGTGTAATAATTACTGGATTTTCTTTATTGTTCTTATGACTTTTTAGAGCAGTGCTGACCAATATGATAGCCACTTCTACATGTGGCTATTTAAATTTAAACTTACATAACCAGAACAAAATAAAGTAAAATGAAATAAACTCAGTCCTTTGATTGTGGTAGCCATACCTCAAGTGTTAAATAGCTACATGTGGCTGGTGGCTACTGTGTTGAATAGTTCAGATATGGAACATTTCTATCATTGAAAAACTTTTTATTGGACAACACTGTTGTAGAGTAAATCAGGATGTAGAATGAAATGAAAAGCAGGAAATTTCTGCAGGGAAGAGAGAGACCTAAGGGTAGCCACCAATTCTTTGCAGTTCAAAGTAGTAGAAATAACAGTTGTTTTGCATTCAGCAGGACTGAACTCCGCTTGCACAATTGCTACCTGTCAATTTGGGCAACTTCCACTTTCCTAGAGCTTCAGTTTCTTGATTCGTTAAGTGAAGGATAACAATTTCTACCAGGCCTCACTCCCAGGGTTTTGGTGAGGATGAGCACAACAATATATATCAAAGCTCTAAATAATGATTGCATAAAATTTGTAATAATTGATATCATTCTCAATTGTTTGTGTGCCTGTGTGTATGTTTCATGAAGTATTGATAATTATGGCAATTGTTATAGATTTCATATGCTGAACTTCATTTTACTGTTAGAAATTCATGATGCCTGAACCTGATTCCATCTCTCCTGAACTTGTACTTGCAGAATGAGCAGTATTAACAGATAATTCGTAGAGAAACTATTTCAAATGATTTGCAAGCACTGAAAGGCTTTAGATATTTCTTCCTAAATGTTTATATTTTCTTATCTTTTTAAAAAGGAATAATCATTTCCACTTCTCCAGTATTACTGGAAAACCACAAAAAACATACAAACTTTTCTAGGCTTTTCAAAATGTTTCACATTTACTACCACACATAGAGAGATGGATGAATATTTAATCAAAGGATTTAAAGCATGTGGTATTGGCAATCAATGTACAACTCAGATGTAGAAGGCTGTCCTGATTGCAAGTTGTAGCATGAGGTAGGGTAGATGAAGTTACTAGAATGGGCAAAGAGCTATTCATTCTCTTTAAGCCTCACCGTTTCAATTAGAAACACTAGTTGAATTGTATATATGGTAATATTACACAAGTCCATCAGAAATTTCAGATGTTTTCTGAATTTGTTTTGTTTTTAGCTATTTTTCTTTTAAGACAGCAATGCTTTTAAAGAACCAATGTGAGCATTTTCATCATACACTGCTGGGTTAAAATACTTACATAATTTCAGAATGTGTAAGATAGACATAGTCTAATGGTATTCATTGACCCATCAGTCAAAATAAAAACTTTTCTCAAAATATCGGAATGAAAAATAATTGGTAAATAATCATGAATTTCTATATAAAATTCTTATAGTATTTTTTCTTTTTTGGGAAGATATTTCATAATACATAACAGAAATTAAAAAAATTTTTCTAGTTCTTAACTTTAATTTCCCTAGAAAACTTACTATTAAACTGTTAGTTTTATACCAAGAATATAATATCCCTTTTAAAAAGAAAGAATACATTAGTTTTTAAAAGGAGATACTATGATTTTATGATTAATAATAAAATGAATAACAATAATGATACTATTATGACAAATTATTGGGGAAAGTTACATGGAAATAAGTGGAAATGTGTCCTGAAAATGTAGAAATGAGAGAGGGACACAAAAATAAGTAAATCGCAACCATATTATATATGAGCTTGAACATCTACATGATGTATTAATATTGGAAGTCTAAGTCATATGAGTAATTTCAAGACTTTTTATTAAAACAAAGTGCATAAAGATAAATAAATTGATATGGAAAAAGAGTCAGACAAAAGTTCCAGTCTTTCACAAAGCCAGCATTTTAGCAGTTTCTGAATTACCTTGAACATTTACTACTGCTGATACTGCACAGTGACCTGTCTCTTAGAAAAATGTGAAAATGTGTACATATTGTGTTATATTGATCACTGAGCAGGGTAGTAAAGGAAAAGAACTGTTAAGCAGAAGTTAGATTACTAGCATAAAATATGATGTAAATATTACAACACAGAGAAAGAAATGTGCTGTCAAATTCTTGGTTCAGCTTGCTATAATGGATATTCTCCAAGAGTAAGAGATTTAGTTTAAAGGCTAAATCTGAGAATGGAAAAATGGAAAATTACTCCATTTCCTCTGTGGTTGTGGCTGCTGTTGTCACTGTGGTGAAATGTAGCCACAGAAAATTTGACATTTCTATTTCTTGTTACAATTAATGCACAGAAAACCATAGGAAACCTTAGGACACTTAGAAACTGATTATAGCTTTTAATGTAATTATCTTGACTATCAATCTTGATAAAATCTACAGCCATCTGAACAAATTCTTAATTAAAAGAAAAAAAGGAGAATCAGACATTAATATCAATATCTGCATCCAATTTGAGATTCTTCATATTGGAAAAGATACACAATGGTACAAGAAAAGGCAAATATCCACATTGAACTGAGTGCTTCCTGTCTAAGATACAGTGCTAAGAACTAGAACCACAATTTTAATTTCAAAAGGTCCCTACATACAACCTTCTTTAAACCTCCACAATTTTCAGCAAACGAGTCATAATGAAGTTAAATATATGTGACCAAGATTACTCTCACATAGGGCAAGAACTGGAATACAAGGATCTTTCACATTCAAGACCTTGTTCTTTCTAGTTAGCCATGGGACCAAGGCACTGCATGCACAACCTGTCATGCGCATGGCATGGAGCTCTTCGCTTTCCTCGTTCCTAATTCAGTAATCTAATAGTCTGTTTCTATCTATAGAGTTACTTTCATGTCCAAGAATTGATATTTTTGGTATTGATCACATTCGAACATGCTAGTATTGATGGCAAAGCTTTACAGCATGTCCTTAGAACCCTTCCTTCAGGTGGGGGTAATTCTCTTCATCAACGTGTGTGGAGGGTCGTCGTTGAACCAATATTAATGCCACTTCAAACCGGCTCATTTTTCTTTACCTGATTCACAAGGCTAACAGAAGACTAGAAAACATCTTTCCTGAATTCCAGAAAAACTTTGTCTATTGCATTTCCACAGTAGGAATTTGTAATAAATAACCTTTGATGAATGAAGGTGGATCTGACATAGTATAACTATTCACATTGTTTCCATTCTCTATATAGACACTTCTTTTTTCTTATCAATACATTTTATAATTATAATCATTTAAATACTATGTTTTATGTCCAATTCATATAGCTGTTAATTAGCATAATTTATTCATTCTTCATCTTGCTAATTAATCATCGGCCTTGTAGCATTTAAGTTGTACAAGGCCAATGTTGTAGATAGTTACTCCAAGATGCCAGTAGGGATTCATCTGTGTCCCTCACACTTACATTTTAGGATATATTTTATCATTGCCAAGAATTTTTAAATTGTTTCTAGGAGAATTCACTACATTTTGTTTCAACCCGAGATGAAAAGAAATACGTAGTCTTTATTTATAAAAATACTATATAGAAGAGATGGATAGCAAATCTTTTCTGTTTCCAAAGTGAATGAGTTCAAATTGTAGTCATATGGATTTAGTGAGCTATAAATAAGACGCTAATTCTAAGAAGCATTACAAATGACTTCGAGAAAATATCTATATTTTTCTTAGGAGACAGTATAATATTGGCAAGACTAAGAAAATTAAAGAGTATATTTAATTTCTTTTACCAAACATTCTAAATATGAAATCTGTTAGCTCCTCTACTCATTTCCTCCATATACAGTCTTTGATTTTAGTACAGAATAGGAGCAAGGCAAGGGATTCATGAAATTCTGGATTCTTATCAGATCTCTCATTCTGCAATAGATTTTTAAAACTGCAAGTGTGTTTTATGTCAGTTTGTGAGTTTAACACTAGATATTTAAAATTTGACTTTTCATGTGCAAATCCATGGTATATTAAATAAAGACAAAGTTTTAAATTTTGTTGTATAATTGTTATAATTTTAAACAGATAGTTTCAATAATGATTTTCATACATGGCATTGTAGCCAAAGTTTTAATAGGTAGCCAAAATCTTTGATTATCTACTAATAAGTAGAATAAAGTTAATAAGGCTCACTTTCCTTTTCTAGATACTAAATTATTCTCAAATTGGGATGTAAGCATTAATATAATGTGCTCAGCAAACAGGATAATGTTAAGAAAGCATTCTCTCTTAAAATTTATAGAAGTATCATAATTTCAATTTCCAACTTGAATATCATAGTAATGTATTGAATAGTATACTTTTCTTGAAGGAGAGCTTTGGCAAGATTAGTAACCAATTATCATTGAAAAACTAGAACTAAACTTATCCCAGGTTTTAAGGATTGTGTGACAATTGATATCCTATATTTTGAAATTAGTCAAATATACCTTTTTTTTTAAAGTATAGGGATTCTTAAGTTAAATACTTTGCTACGTTTAAGAGAAACATTGTTGTTTCAATAGACACATTTAAAGCCAATGGTACTTAACATGCAGAATTGTAAAACTCAAAACAATTACTATAAATTAAGGATGATTTTGGTTGTGTTATGAGGTATATAAGGTGCTATGAAATTGTAAAATATATGAGAGTTTTATTAGTATGTTGCTAGTGTTTTTTTTTTTTTCCCTATAAAAGACCAGTTCTATACATGTGATTTAAATCTGGTACAATCTTACAGATTGATTCCTAGATTAAGCTTCTTGGAGCCACAGAATTTTAATACTGATTTTCAGGTTCAACACTCTAATTTTAATGATCAAGGACTCTTTGCCCAGTTCAGTGTCCTGGATCATTTACCCAATGTTTTCGTGCAGTAGTTTCGTAGTTTCGGGTCTTAGATTTAAGCTTTTAATCCATTTAGATTTGATTTTTGTATATATTACATATCCCCTTTGAAACTATTTTCTAGATGCTGTAGATGTTCTTTATTGTTTTTTATTCTTTTTTCTTTTGTTTCTTCTTACTGTGCATTTCCAAATAGCCTGCCTTCAAGCTCACTAATTCTTTCTTCTGTTTGATGAATTCTGCTACTAATGCCTTTCTCAGTATATAAATTGTATTTTTCAACTCCAGAAACTTTTCTTGATTCTTTTTAATTGTTTCAATCTCTTTGTTAAATTTATTTGATGTAAGTCTGAATTCCTTCTTTGTGTTATCTTGAATTTCTTTGAGTTTTCTCAAAACTGCAATTTGGAATTCTCTGTCTAAAAGGTCACATATCTTTGTTTCTCCAAAATTGGTCCTTGGTGTCTTGTTTAGTTCATTGCATGAGGTCATGTTTTCCTGGATGGTCTTGATGCTCACAGATGTTTGTCTGTGTCTGGGCATTGAAGAGTTTGTAATTTATAGTCTTCACAGTCTAGGCCCATTTGGACCCATCCTTCTTGGGAAGGCTTTCTAGATATTCAAAAGGACTTGGGTGTTGTGATCTAAGCCATATCTGTATTAGGGGGTACCCCACACCAAATAAGGCTGTGGTTCTTGCAGACTCACAGAGGTACTTCTTTGTTAGTCTTGGGTAAGATCCAGAGGAATTCTCTGAATTTCCAGACAGAGACTCTTATTCTCTTCCTTCACTTTCTTCCAAACATAGTCCCTTTTTATGTTCTGAGCCACCTGGAGTGTGGGTGGGGTGACAGAAGCAGCCTGTGGCTACCACCACTGGAACTGCACTGGGTCACACATAAAGCAAACACAACACTGGGGTTCACCCAAAGCCTGGCTACTGTCTATGCTTGCAGGCTGGTATACTTCAATGAGCAGGTGGTGAAGCCAGTCAGGCTATGTCCTTCTCTTAAGTAAGGTAAGTTCTCCAAGGTAGGTCCAGAGGTGCTCTGGTGGGTCCAGAGTTCTCCCTAGGTGGGTCCAGAGGTGCTGTGGAGTCAGAATAGAGTCAAAAACCTTAGAAGTCTACCTTGTGTTCTATTGTACTGTGGCTGAGCTGGTATTCAAACCACAAGAAACAGTTATTTTCCCTTTTTTCTCTTCATTCCAAAGACAGGGGCCCCTTGCCCTGTGGCCACCACTGCCACAGGCCCATAGGGAATACTACCAGACTACTACCTATGTTCCCTTGAGACCCAGGGTGTCTTAATTCAGCTTGTGGTGAATGCTGCTTGGACTGGGATTCACCCTTCAGGGCAGTAGGCTCCTATCTGGTCCAGCGTAGGTTCAAAAATGTCCAAGCATCAAGGCCTGGAATCAGAGATCCTAAAAACCCACTTTTTGCTCTATCTCCTTGTGGCTTAGCTGGTACCTAACATGGAAGACAAAGTCCCTTTACTTTTGCCTTAGCTTTTCTCCAGCAGAAGGTGTTTTTCCCTGTAGCCACCACAGCTGGGAATGTGCTGGGTCTCACTTCCAGCTAGCAAGTCTCAGGCTCACCCAAGGCCCACGGTATTCTACCTGGGTACTGCCACTGGTTATTCAAGCTTTCAAGGGCTTTTTAGTCAGTGGTGATGGGTCTTGCTGTGACTGGATCCTTCCCTTCAAGGCAATGGGTTCCCTTCTAGTCCAGGTTGTGTCTAGAAATGTCATCCTGGAGCTAGGGCCTGGAAAGGGGGCCTCATAACTCTGAATGGTGCCCTATCTTATTATGGCTGAGCTGGTATCCAAGATGCAAAACAAAGTCTTCTTTACTCTTTCTTTTCCTTTCCCAAGTGGAAGGAGGCAGTCCCTTTTGAACCCATGAGTGCTGCCAGGGGTTGTGGGGAGGTGGTACATGCACTCCCTTAGTCAGCCCCACTGATTTCTCAGGTTTTGTGTCACCCAGCTCCACTGGTTGTGAGCCCAGCACAGCACTGTGACTCATGTAGGAGTTGCAGTCCTTGTGGCCTACACTGCATTTAAAATTTATGTAGAGCCCCAGAGGATTTTAGCCCACTCTGGTGAGGCATGGAGGAAGTCAACTTCTGACCCCTGGCATGGACGACCTCCCTCTGACTAGGGCTGGATTAAATATTCCCTTTATGCACAGGCATCAGCTGGATTCGGGCCAGTTTTATTTGCTTTCTGCTTTGATAGGACAGCGTGGAGTTCAATGCAATGTCTCACAGTTGCTGTGCTCTCTCCTAAGGGCACAGATTCTCACTCCATGCCACATGGCTGCTGCTGGGGATGGGATGGGGGTATCAATGGCAATTCAAGAATGTCTTTCCTACACTCTTCAGTGCCTCTTTCAGCTATATGAAGTTAAAATCAGATACTGTGAGAGCTCTCCTGATTTTTGGTACTTATGAAATGATTATTTTTCTGTGTAGATAGTTGTTATATTGGTGTCCTTCTGGGGTGATAATCAGTGAAGGCTTCTATTTGACCATCCCGTTCCACCTTGTGTAGTCTTTTATTATTAAGAGACTGGCTCACAGTAGTGTATAGAATTGTTTTTCCCAATAGTCATGATTAGTTTGCACTGATGTAGCCAATGCTTTTTTTTTAATGTCTCATGTCCAGTCTGTAATATCAAAGGTGTATTCTATAGGAGACAACATATGAATAAATGGCCCATCCAGCGTAGAACTTCTGTGTTTTAAGTAATCATGTGAAAAATACAAAACTAGCATGATTACTAGTAATAGCTGTATTCTAAGTCATTCCAGAACAATATTTTAATTTTAGATAAAGAGAAAGAAATTAAGAGAAGAGCTAGCTATATTTTAAAGTTTTATTAATTTGAACAATATGAGTGTTAGTACCTAGATACCAATGGTCATACCAATAACTGTAAAATAAATCCAAGGACAAAGAGATTTATTATGAGAAGTACATGACATAAAGAGCTATTTTGTATTATTTCAGCCTAGAACACAAACCCAGACAAAGACATATGAACTGGAACTTTAAAATGTCTTACTTTTAGAAAATATTCTAGAAGGGTCACACTCCCAGTTTGAGTTAAGATTTCTACTTTGAAATTGTGGAGTAATGAAATCAAAAGGCAACATTTTGCCTCTTATCAGTTATTTAGAGGCAAAGTTAAAAAAGAAACCGTCTTGTTTTTTGTTCCCTCTGGGACTCTGAGTTCAAAAATAAAAGGAACACTCAATTAAATTTTTATTTCTTCCTAGAAAAATATTACATGCATGTGAAGAAAAACTATGATCTACAATTACTGGGTTAATTTTAATTTGTCTAAGAGTACACAGTATTGTTTCTTTCATATTAGTTTAGATTTTTGTAAACAACAGAAACTAAGCAGGTATTATAGAGAAATTATTCTGAAATACACAGAACATGATGTCAGTTATTTACTCTGTTGATACCTAAGACATAGCTAGAAGAAATTGTCCCAAGAAAAGAGTATCTTTCAACATGAGCAAGATTTTAGATAAGAAGGATTGAAATTACAAAGGGGAGAGAGATACTGTTCATGTAAGAGGGCCATGTTTTTGAAGCTTTCTTCAAGTTAGGATTCGTTTGTAGATGCCAGAGGCCATTTGGTTGTTTGTGCACATTATTTTTAAGAAAAGCTTTTTGAAAGAAAAATAAAATGGAATTACATATACAGTAGATATATTTTTGTACAACCTGAAATGAGTAAACTGATCTTGAAAAGCTCATTCTTACTTTTTGTTTTCAAATACTAGAAATCACAGTAAATATTAACCATATGTAGATGTGGTCTAGTATTGTCAGTATTGGAGAAAAAGCACTATTGAAATGGAATCCATTTTGTACACTGCATTTTTAAAACCTGAATGATCATTGTTAAGTGAGTTTTAGTAACTAAGTATTTTTAAGATTGTTGAGTGATTTTTAAAGGAAATGTCCATGTGTTGCTAGTAGTACTATGTAAGTAGTCATAAATGGAACAAATAATAATGATTGGCATAATAAGTATGACTCATTTATATTTGATAAAACCTCTCCAAGATGCATTAGGCACACAGTAACTGTGGAAAAAAGGATGGAATGTGATTCCTTTTAACTTCGCAAATTTATGAAAAATCTAACTCATTTAGTTGCAAAATGGTAGTAAAAAAAATCTTAATAAAAGTAATCATAGTAAAATGTAGACATAGTATTTCTTAGAGTCTTTTTGCTTCACATAAATTAGTCAGAAACAGCCTTTTTTGTGTCACTCAATAAATTACAGAAAAGTATTAATACAATCCTCATCCTTTAATCACACACAGATATAAAATGTCTTATCAGGGGAAAGAACACACAGAGAAAGCAAGAGAAAAATAAAGAGAGACAAGAGGGGATGGAGGAAAGATATGTATATATATATTGGAAAATTATTGCATTTTCTAGAAGAGATGTCATTTCTGGGATAAAAGAAGCTTTGAGTAGATTATAGAATACATTAGAGGCATTCTTTTCAATAAAGGAAAAAGAAAGATTTGCAAAAATACAATAAACAGAAATAGTGAAATTCAGTGAAATTTCAGCAATTTCAGGAGAGTAATTAAGAATACTTTACAAAAACTAATTTTTAAGAAATCATTCTATAATGAAGTAACCATTCTATAATAAACTAATATAGTATGTAGACAGTAGGTTATACAAAACCCTAAGAAAAAAAAGAAAAAAATTAAAATAAAACATTAAAGAATAGGAGTAAAGCATTAGATCATATTATATTAACATGCCATGACTAGATTGTTTTTCTTTCTGATGTACCATACCCTATACAAATGCTAGGCAAACAACATGGAACAGTACCTTTCTTTTAGCCTTTAGCTGCTCATGATACTTGTCACAGGTGTCTCCTGGGATTTCTCCTCCCCAGAGAGTAATTCCAACAATGGTGTATGTGATACCCATGATGAGCAATGGGAAACAGTATACCAGTATAATGACGACAACATGGTAACTACAATGAATAAGAAAAACACATGCTGAAGAACTTTTTGGAAAGAAATACTGGGGACTGAATTTGCTCAGCTTTAAATCATAATTAAAACTACCAAGAATTATCTCTATGTTATCTTTATACATTCATCTCACAATTCCATCAAAATATCATGCTATTGTCACTTATATTTATGTTTCAAATTCTGCCAGTTGATGTTTGTCAATGTTTACTTGGTATATGAAAACTATAGTTGAGTTGAAGGGGCTCAGTTAAACACGTGTTCCCCTTGTCTCGATGCTGAGGATGAAAGACTTTCTACTGCTTTGTACTCTGCTTGGTAATTGTTGAGCTAAACTAATTAAATCTATCATTGGAGGAAAAGGGAAGGGACAGAATAAGCAAATCAACTGACATATATTTTCTCCTATATAGGATTATCTTCTATATCCCTGCAACATCAGACATATATGAATTGCTTTTCATTCAAATGGAGGAAAAAAAGTAAGTCGATACTCTGAGCCATAATGAATCCACAAGTTACTACAATTTTTAAAAATCAGGTAAGGACATTTGAGTGTAATTTTCCAAAGTCATGGTGCATTTGATTGCATTGTTAACTTGCTAAAAAACATGTTGACATAGTAGTCATATCAAAAGTATGCTGCTGTAAATTATCAAATTAAATTCTGGTATTTAATAGCTTTTGATCAAAATTATAAGAACTCAATTAGAGAGAAAAAGGAGAGAAAGCCAAACTACAATAGCTCAAATAGAATTTTACAAACTTTTTTGTTGTTTTCACTGTCTTGGAAGGCTTTAAAGTAATTAAAAATTTGTTAAAACAGTCGTATCCATACTAGTGTTTTTGTTTTTTTGTTTTGTTTTTTTTGTAAAGTGAATCTTAAATATCCTTGCCTTTCTGTTTCTTGGTAGATTACTAAGTATTGATTTAAAGTCAGTGAGGAAGTAATTCAGTCAACAAATAATTTGAAGATAACATTATCATACAATTAAGATGTATTAATAATAATGAATAGAGTATAGTACTCAGTTTATATGAGCTGCCTGATTTTCCTTAAATAAGTGCTTCCTAACATTTTGATTCAAAAATCTGAACTTTGTGTAGAACAAAAGTAGATAAAATGACTGCTTTAAAAGACAACCATTATTTGAGCCATTTGTTATTTTTAAAGGGAAAAAAAGATCAGTAAAATGGAAAAATAAGCATTTTATTGAAATTAAATTTAAATGATTAGAATTTAAAATTAAAATACAACCAATTACACAATTACATCATTATTCCTTTTTGCTCTATTTAAGGTGGGTTTAAAATATGAACCAAATTTTCCCATATATTACAGCATTTTTATTTCCTTTTCAATCTAGTGTTCAGGTTTTTAAATTCTTTTTGCTTGTCTAGAGACAAGCAAAAGAACACAAACCAAATCAAACCAAACTAAAATTAGATAACTTACTAGGGTGCTCTTTCCCTTCAGCTACACTTCTTAAAAGAGCAATCAACACTTTTAGGCTTTGATTTCTTCCTTCTCACTCATTTCTCAATCAATAACAACCTCGCTTTTCTTTGCACATTGCTTTTATCTTTTATCACTTTCTTCAGGAAATTCTTCAGTGTCATCCCACAGAGACATCCTCATATTTCCAATTAAAAACCTTAGTAACTTACACAAACTTATTGACCACATACATCATACAGCATTACAGTATTTTTATATGTTTCCTTTTCCAAATAATGTATGAACCCTGGGGGAAATGTCTATGTCTTATTCGTTTGGTTGTTGCTCCTAATCTATAGTTTTATAAGTGATATACTGAATTGAAAATCATAATAGAAAATTAACTTACGTGAAATGTTGTTTGGGACCTTCTGGCCATTGCACAAAACAGAGAGTACGACCTGGCAGGACTTTTGTTTTGGAATAAAGACATTGAGGGAAGGCAAGTAGAAATGCTAGAATCCAAATACTTCCAATGACAATCTTGGTTGCTGTGGCAGACAGTCTGGGTTTCAAGGGATCAATAATAGCCATATACCTATATAAAAACAAACAAAACCATTTTGGTGGTTTTCTTTTTAACAGAGTTTAAGATGGAGTTTCAAAGGCGTTTCAAAGGTGTTTCAACAGTTACAGTTACTGCTGTTTTGAAAAACCAGTTGATAAGGACTTTGCTTGAGTAGAGGCACCATAGAATGGTAGTCATGGCATTGTCTAGGAATCAGGCAGATCTAGATTCAAATTCTATTCTGACACTTGTTTAAACTTTTTGAGCCTCAGCTTTATTATTTTTAAAATTGAAATTAGAACACCAATCTCTTTGGCTAAAGTGAGGATCAACAGATACAATATAAGTCAGCAGTCCCCAGCCTTTGTGGTACCAAGGATCAGTTTTATGGAAGACAATTTTTTTCCATGGACTGGCAGTGGGTGAGGGATAATTCAGGGATATTACATTTATTGCACACTTTATTTCTGTTATGATTCCATTGTAATATATAATAAAATAATGATACAACTCATCATAATGTAGAATCAGTGGGAGCTCTGAGTTTGTTTTCCTGCAACTAGATGGTCTCATTTGGGGTTGATGAGAGATAGTAACAGATCATCAAGCATTAAGCTCTCATAAGGAGTGTGAACCTAGACCCCTTGCATGCACAGTTCACCATGGAGTTCACTCTTCTATGAGAATCTAATGCTGCTGACCTGACAGGAGGCGGAGCTCAGGCAGTAATGCAAGCCCTGGGAAATGGTAGTAAATACAGATGAAGCTTCCTAGCTCAACAGCCACCACTCACTTCCTGCTGTGCAGCCTGGTTCCTAACAGGCCAGGAACTGGTACTGGTCCTTGACACCAGGAACTGGGGACCTCTGATGTAAGTGAAAGATAATAGTGATTTGGCACTGTGCCTAACACATTAGAATTCATAAATGTCTGTTGAATCGAATTGGAAAGGCACTTAATAAGTGGTTACAAATACTGGTTTCACAACTCAAAATCTTCATGTATCTTCTGTATGCTTAACTTTAAAAAATATAATTCTAGAGAAATCGTATGGATTATACCACATACTTGACAAAGATGAGAAACTCCTATAAAAGATATGGTCAATAAATCCATTTAAGAGCAGCAAGAGACAAGTTCAGATTTTCAATGATGAATAAATAAAGTTTGATTGAGGCTATGCTTTCCTATTATACCTCATATTGAATTCATACTGCATCATGAATATCTTCATGGGGCCTATCTGTGTAACTACATGTAACCTTGTTGTAACAGAAAAATATATTTGAGTCTCTAAAAAGTATACTTAATGTATACTTAAATATGACTTTTGGAGGGTAACTTTCTGGGGAAGTTAGGAACTCTGTAAATATGGTAAGTAGAGTCATGCTTTATTAACTTAATACAGTTAGTAAAAATATATCTGAAAGAAGCAACTTCTAATTTTGAACTGGATATAGCATGGCTAATTGCCAAATTCTAGCTAATGTTCAGAGGCAAAAATAATATGTATCAAACAAATTTGATTTTTGTATTTTAATAAAACATAATCTTTATATTGTTTCAATTTTGTTTTTGATCATTTTATGTACATATATTTTGATTTATGAAAAATTTTCAGAGGGAATACTTTCATCGAAGAATGAATATTGCATAGGCCAAAAAATGTCAACCCTAACAGTAAATATTTCAAAATAAGGATAGTCTATCAATATGTTTATAACTCTTTGCTTCTGTAACTACTGGGCAGAATTAAATCTTCAGAAGATATTGCAAAAATTATCTATATAATATTCTTAATATTAACTATAGTCACAATTTACCTAAAGAAAATAGTCTTAATTCATTATGTGTAATAGCTATTAGGTAAACATGAAACTTAGATTTAAAAAATAATCATATTTGTCCTTTTGTGGCTGGCTTAATTCACTGCATGATTCCACATATATGTGGTATCTAAAAGAGTGAAACTCATGAAAGTATAGAACAGATGATGGTTGCTGGGGGCTCAATGGGTATAAAGTTTTAATAATGCAAGATGAATAAGTTCTAGAGGTCTGCTGTTTAACATAGCACCTATTGTTAACAATGAAGTATCATGAACTTTATTATGTGAAAAGAATAGATTTTTTTTTATTGTACTTTAGGTTCTGGGGTACATTTGCAGATCATGCAGTATTGTTGCATAGGTACACAGATGGCAGTGTGGTTTGCTGCTTCCATCCCCCCGTCACCTACATCTGGCATTTCTCCCTATGTTATCCCTCCCCGACCTCCCCACAGCCCCCATGCTGTCCCTTCCTTGGCCTCCGCCAACAGACCTCAGTGTGTGATGCTCCCCTCCCTGTGTCCATGTGTTCTCATTGTTCAACATCTGCCTATGAGTGAGAACATGCAGTGTTTGATTTTTGTTCTTGAATAGATCTTAAGTATTCTTAACAGATACACACACACACACACACACAAAATATACACACAAAATATACACACATAAGAACACAAGGAAATTTTTCAAGGTGATGGATTATTTTTAGTACTTTGATTGTGGTGATGATATCACATTGGTCCAAACTCATCAAAATGTATACATTGAGTATGTTGAATATGTGCATTTTTTGTATATTAAGTGTACTTCAATAAAGCTTACAAAAAGAGAAAAGAAAAAATAATGATAAAAATGTACCTAAGTTTAGGAAACAATGTGAACTCTACAAAGAAAATAAAATGCATATGTTTGAAATAGAAGACTTTAAAATTCATCTCTTGGGCTTATGCTGGTGAATATAATAATAGAAAAATTTATTGATTGTTAACCATAACTAGGGTACATATTGTATATAATAGGGTTAAATCTATCAAATATACTTAATAGCCATAATAATCCAACCACTAGAATAATACTATTACCTCTATTTTACAGAAAAATAAACTGCAGATTAAAAGAATTGTTCATAATGATTCAGATTATAAGGTAAAAAGCTAGAATTTTAAGCCACTTATGCCAGTCTTCAAAGACAATACAGATACAGATTGTAGCTTTTGAATATTCCATTTATTTTAGGAGAGAAATAAATATAACCATTTATTTTAGAAGAGAAATATATATATTTCTCATCCACAATATGTGTATGTGTTAGATACTTATATATGTGTGTGCATGTGTGTGTGTGTGTGTGTGTGTGTATTAGAGATATCCACCAAAGAATCAGAAGCAGCATTTTGCATTTTTGAATCTAGAAGCCTTTAGGTGTAACATTAAAACAAAAATAAAATATATAAAGAAATTATATGTGGGCATTTCTGTTCCTGTTTCTGTTGATTATAAGTCACATAGTATACATCTCAATATAGGAATTATTTCTGTACTGGTGTTTCAAAGTCAAGCACTTGTCAATAAATTTGTTGTACTGAACTGAATATTCCTCAAATCTTATTATAACCTTTTGCTTTGTTGCTTGCTTTGGTGGCTAATGAATGCAATTAGACAGACAAATTTTTTGAGATTAAAAGAAGTGGAATAACACAAGCAGGCTTAAAGTCCTGTCCAACTCCTGCAGCACAAATAATTCAAAGTAAACTGCAAATCTCATTGATTCTTCTGGCCAGTCGAATTTAGTCTAATGCTAGAGAAATTATTTTCTGAAATAATTTCTTCCTGTCAGAAATTAATTTCTAGCAAATAGAATATTATTTTAATTATATGTAAATAATCAATTCATGTTCTTATGAACATTTTAGTGATAGTAGAGATATTGAAACTTCTGGCATATCTTTTTGTCATAGCTGGTCTGATTCACGATTCATTTATTTAATAAAACATTTGTTGAATTCCTGCTATGGTATTCTAAACACTATTGATCCAACATTGGGCAGAAATGGTTTTCTGTGAAGTAGAAAAATACTTCACAAATTATGAAGTCTATACCATTTGTGAAAAAGACAAATACTAATCAAGTAATCTCAACAATAAATGTAAATTACAGATTTGACAATTGTTTCAAAAGTAAGACCAAGTGTATACATGAACTGGGAAAAATATATTTAGATTGCACTTCAATTTTCTTTAAGAGAAGTCATTCTAGGTTGAAACATGGAAGGATAACCAGGCAAGATGGCAGAAGAGTGAGGGTTGCCAAGATTTCTGGGAGAATGAACAGCATATGAAAAACTCTTATGTTGATGGTGGGTTTTTTTTTCTTTTGAGACAGAGTCTCACTCTGTCACCCGGGCTGGAGTGCAGTGGCATGATCTCGGCTCACTGCAACCTCTGCCTCCTGGGTTGAGCAATTCTCCTGTCTCAGCCTCCAGAGTAGCTGGGACTACAGATGCCCACCACCATGCCTGGCTAATTTTTGTATTTTTAGTAGAGATGAGGTTTCATCATGTTGGTCAGGCTGGTCCTGAAATCCTGACCTCAGGTGATCTGCCCACCTCGGCCTCCCAAAGTGCTGAGATTACAGGTGTGAGCCATTGCACCCGGCCTGATGGTGGGTTTTTATGGATTGAACTGTGACCATTCAAAAAAGATATATTGAGGATGCGACACCCAGTATCACAGAACTTATTTGGAAATAGATTCTTTACATAGGTAATTGGGGTTAAATTAGGTCATTAGGGTGGTCTCTAATCCAATATGACTAGTGTCCTTGTTTAAAGGGAAAATTCGGAAACAGACAGGTAGGGAGAATGTCATGTGAAGACAGAAGATTGAAATGAGGCATCAACAAGCCAAGAAACAACAAAGATGTCCAGCAAATCACCAGAAGACAGGTTAAGACAAGGAAAGAGTCCCCTACAGGTTCTTGAGGGAGCATGTCCCCTGCTGACACATTGATTTCAAACTTCCAGCTTCCAGAATAGTAAGACTATAAATTTCTGTTGTTTAAAGGTACCAGGTGAGTGGTACATTGTTATAGCGGTCCTAACAAACTAAGACAGTGGACACAGGTGAGAGAAGCATCATTTTCTTTAGTAATTACAGGATACTGCAATTGATGAACACAAAGTAAAGAGGGAAGGTGGTTTGAGATGAAGTTATAGTATAGGTTGTAGGTTTTTTTTTTTTTTTTCCCCCATGGAAGGTAATTGAGGCAATTTTATGAGAGAAGTAGAATAATCAGATTATCTCTAGAAAAGAGCTTTAAGCTTCAGTCTGTAGATTGGAAGAGGAAAATAATGGAAGCAAAGGTTGAGTGCAGTGGCTCACATCTGTAACCCCAACACTTTGAGAGGCCAAGACAGGCAGATCACTTGAGGCCAGGAGTTCGAGACCTGCCTGGCCAACATGGAGAAACCTCATCTCTACTATAAACAAAAATTAGCCTGGTGTGGTGGCACATGCCTGTAATCCCAGCTACTCAAGAGGTTGAGACATGAGCATGTTGCTTGAGCCAGGAGGTGGAGGTTGTAGTGAACAGAGATCAAGTCACTGCACGCCAGCCTGGGTGACAGAGCAAGACTCCTTCTCATAAAAAATAAAAAAATAGATATAAAAATGGAAGCAGGGAATTGTCTAACTAATGTTCTGATTCAGGTCATGATTGCTACTTAGAATAGGGCATTACCACAGGAGGTTGAGTTAAGTGAATGGTTTGAGGAAAATAAAGAAATCTCAAAATACTATTATAGAAAGCGGCACTTAGTTGGCCAAAGAAATAGGGCGAATTGCCAGGCTCTGCTGAAAACTTATTTGAAACTGTTGATTTGGAATTCATTTGGGCACCAATGTTTTCTATTCAGTAACTTTCTTCAGTAACAATAATTTGAATGGAGAGAATGGATACTTAGGCTCATCCAAACAAATATTCTCTGGACCTTGAGAAGAAATAATGAGATTCAAGATACAATTTCACCCAAATAATTGTCAGTACTTTATTCCTTTAAATAAAAAATATATTTTATGTGATCACATTAGCTTTTCCAAGGTTTTTTGCTGAGCTTCTCATCACTGTTCTACCTTCACCAGAGTCTTAAAGACATTAGAATCTCCTTAGTGGGATTATTTCATAAGTAACAGCTAAGAGTTGATTCTTCAGTCTTCATATTAGCATACCACCTAAAAATGTTTTAAAGTCAGTTTTTATTATCTTTTATAGACGCTGAAATTCTCAGAAGCCTCTATTGATAGCTTATAGTTTTAGAGCTACTCTTAACTGTTTTCTGTTCCACTCTAATACTAGATCACTTTGCTTTACCATGTGCTTTTTTCTTATATAATTGAGAAGGTCTTTTATGTTTGCTTACTGTCTTTTGAAAAGTAGATTATTTTGGATATAACTTTTGTTTGCCTGCTGTCCATAAGTACGCCTTTTCAATTTTGTAATTGTTTTTGGTATCTACTATAATTCTTCCTTTTCTTGGCATTTTTATTAAGATGTGTCTGTATTTTTATGTGCTATTACGTATTTTCAAGTTTTGCAATGAAGACAGAGTGCAGCCTTCAGATGTTTATCTGACTGAAGAAACTATGCAAAAAATAACTTGCCTAAAATAATATGACTTTTACTGCCTTCCAATCAATTTTCTCCTGGTCATAGTAGAATATGTTCTAGTATGACAAGTCCCAGATATAAAATGTGATCTGGCTACTCTCTGTGAAAAATAAAGATTAGTTGCAACAGCTGCTCACGACCCGTAAAGTTTCAAATTCTGGCCTTCAGTGCTAGGGTATTTTCTGCTTTGACAAATCATTTGAGAGATACATGACCTTTGTCAAAATTGCATTTTCTAGATACATTTTACTTTGCTATATTTTCATAACTGTCTTTTCTATTCTTTTCTTTTTCTTTTTCTTTTTGATGGGCACTTACTCTGTTGCCAAGGCTGGAGTGCAGAGGTGTGATCATAGCTCACTGCAAACTGCAACTCTTGGGTCAAGTGATATTCTTGCCTCAGCCCTCTGAGTAGCTGGGATTACAGGTGCATGTCTGGCTAGTTTTATTTTTCTTTCTGTATTTCTTGTAGGGATGAGGATTTGCCATGTTGCCCAGTTTGGTCTCGAATTCCTAGGTTCAAGTATTCTGTCTACCTTGGCCTCCCAAAGTACTGGGATTATAGGTGTGAACCACCAAACCTGGCTCATAACTGTCTTAGACAAACTTAAGAATAAACAAATCAATCAGTTGATTACAAATGTTGTCTTAATACATTTCAAAGTGAATGAGCTTTTATTAAAATAAACCTATATTTGCTGACAGTCATATGAATATATACATATAATAGGATATTATCTCTCAAGAAACAAATCACTTGTTCATCTACTCAAATTCTTTGATTTTTATAAGTAAAATGTATATACTGATATTGAAATTATATTTAAAACAGCTTCAGAATAGTGCAAGTATTTGTTTCTATGTTTTAGGCTTTCAATTTAAAGTTAGAATTAGGCTTATCTACTCATTTATGTATTTATTTTAAACAATTTCTTGAATACCAACTATCTTCTGGGATTTTGTTATCTTCTTTGGCAATATTGATGAAAAAAATAGAAGTAGCTCCTGCCCTTGCAGAGTTCAGAGTCTAATGCAGAAGAAATGTATTACTCAAGTAGTCACAAAATCAGTTAGAAATTATCACACAAATGTCCCTTGAAGTAACATTGCCTCCTGGATATTTGGTTAAATGTTCCTTGGGGCTTTAGTGTAAAGGCTTTTGTGCTCAGTACCGTACACCATGATTTTTAAAGTTACCAATCCGACTTTTATGGTTCCCTCTGTCACTATTCTTGAATCATATAAAATATACATATGATTTCCAAAAGAAATTCATTTATATAAAGCATTTCAGATTTCAAAATTCTATTGAACTTAGAGGTTTATGAGGGAGGAGAGTACACTGCCATTCTTTGTTCTGATGTTTGTACTTGAATTTGTTCGCTTTGTAATGTTCACCTAATTTTCTAAAACCCTACATACGTCATGAGTGAATCTTCATTTACAACCTCTTGTGAAGTTTAACCCAGTCCCTGACTTCCTCATTTAACTGTAGTTCTAGCTCAATCTTTTGGAAATGCTGGTGAATAAAAATTTCCCCATTGTGTACAGTGTGATATGAAGACATGTACAAGTAATTATAAACCATAAGGTAGAGAATTTGACCTCATTGTGGGTATAGGTTGACACAGTGGTGAAGAAATCAGATGTAACTTCCACAAGAAAGCAACATTAAGGTTAGAAAAATAAGTGGGGGCTTATTTAGGGAGAAGGTGGGGATGAGAAAAGAAAGTTGAACAGCGAAGTCCCAAGGTAGGAGAAAGCATAGTGCATTTGGGGAACTAAGGAAGGCCAGTTCTACAGGATATAGGACAGGGAAAAATCAGAAGTGGTGCTGAATAAAGCTAGAGATGTAGGTATTAAACATGACTTCATTAATATATTGATTATAAATATAAATTTTATATTTTTACAGTAAAAGTAATAATTGCTAATGCATGAATGCTTAGGTACCATACACTCTTCTAAGTACTTTACATGTAAGTCATTTAATGCTAAAATTTTAATTATTTATATAAATAGCACAAAATGATGTGTATAAAAATGCTGCATCATGGTTACATAAAACCATGTCTACTCAAAATTGCAGTTATAGATTTAGACATAGTTATCAATAGTGGCAATATAAAACTTGTTAAATTTTTGCTACTTATACCATCTCTGTAATAAAGAGTTTTAAAATCAGAACACAATTGATTATTTCACCCATGAGATATAAAATTCTAATCACTTTTTCGAAGTCCAGTTTACTGACATTTTGTATCACCTCTGTATTGTCCCAGAAAACCACTTCCATAAGTAATTTCCATAAGTAACTTCAAAAGAGTTGCTTCACAAAGTCACTTCAGTGTTGTCAATTACATACTAAAAACTTTGAGTTCAGGCCGGGGTGGTGGTTCACGTCTGTAATCACACCACTTTGGGAGGCTGAAATGGAGGGATCACCTGAGGTCAGAAGTTTGAGACCAGCCTGGCCAACATGTTGAAACCCTGTCTCTGCTAAAAATACAAAAATTAACCAAGCGTGATGGCGCACGCCTGTAATCCCAGTTATTCAGGAGGCTGAGGCAGGAGAATCACTTGAACCTAGGAGGCGAGGTTGCAATGAGCCAAGATGGCTCCCATTGCACTCTAGCTTGGGCACACAGTGAGACTCCGTCTCAAAAGAAAAACACCCAAAAAACTTTGAGCTCAAATATTTTTAGCTCCCACATACAGTTATTAAAGAGGATAAGGTAAAGAAAGTACAGTTACTAAGGTCAAAAATACAACTGATAGAAGAAATATCAATTGATAAGTTCAGTATCACAATAGGGCAGCTTATAGCTAATGATAAATTTATTGTATATTTCTTAATAACTAAATAACTAAAAGACTAGAATTAGAATGTTTCTAACACAAAAGGATGCTAACTGCTTGAGGTGATGGATACTTCAGTAACTCTGATTTTATCATCACACATTGCATGCTTTTATAAAAATATTACATGTGCCCCCATAAATATGTATACCTATTATGCATTTAAAATAATGTAAAAATACTGATACACTAAAAGATCACACTTTACCTCTTATCTTACATGAATATAAGAAATCTGCACTTATAACCCAACCCAAAGATGTAAAACATTTGAAAGAAATAAAAAAGACTGAAACAAATTTTACAAAAACAACTTTATTGAGAGTGTAATTCCCTATGAAAACACTTTTGAATTCTTAACAGATGATTATTATTATTTCTTTTTGAGATGGGGTCTCTGTTACCCAAATTGGAGGGCAGTGGTGTGGTCTTGGCTTATTGCAACCTCTGTCTCTTGGGCTCAAGTGATCCTCCCACCTCAGTCTTCTGAGTAGCTGGGACCACAAGTGTGCACCACCATTCCCAGCTATTTTTTGTATTTTTGTTATAGATAGTGAGATCTCACCATGTTGTCCAGGCTAGTCTTGAACTCCTGAGCTCAAGCGATGAGCCTGCCTCAGTCTCCCAAATTGGAGAGCCACCACATCTGGTCAGAAGATTATTTTTTGGAAGCAATTCCTTCACTGACATACAGGAGTACCTTGGATATATTGTAGATCTGGTTCCAGAACATTACAATAAAGTGAATATTGCAATAAGGCAAGTCACACAAATTCGAAGTTTTCTAGCACATTTAAAGCTTATATTTCCACTGTATTATATATAGTCTATCAAGTGTGCAATAGCATTATGTCTAAAAAATGTACATAGCTTAATTAAAAATTACTTACTCATAAAAAGCACTAATGAGCATCTGATCCTTCAGCAAGTCATAATCATTTGCTAGTGGAGGTTCTTGCCTCAATGTTGGTAGCTGCTGACTGATCAGGGTGGTGGTTGCTGAAAGTTGAGGTGGCTGTTGCAGTTTTTTTTTTTTTAAGATGGGGTTTCACCATGATGGCCAGGCTGGTCTTGAAGCAATTTTTGTTTGCATGTAAGAACGCTTAAATATTTTATTTTCATCTTTAATTGAGTACATAACAGTTATATTGGCCGGGTGTGGTGGCTCATGCCTGTAATCCCAGCACTTTGGGAGGCTGAGGCGGGCAGACCATCTGATGTCAGGCATTTGAGAACAACCTGGCCAATATGGTGAAACCCTATCTCCATTAAAAATACAGAAAATTAATAGGCGTGGTGGCATGTGCTGTGATCCCACCTACTCGGGAAGCTGAGGCAGGAGAATTGCTTGAACTCGGGAGGTGAAGGTCACGGTGAGCCAAGATTGTACCACTGCACTTCAGCCTGGGTAACAGAGTGAGATTCCTTCTCAAAAAAAAAAAAATAGTTGTTTGTATTTATGAGGTGTATGTGATATTTTGATGCAATCATAAATGTGTAATGATATGATCAAGGTAATTAGGATATCCATCAGCTCAAGGATTTATCATTTCTTTGTGTTGGAAACATTCCAAATCCACTCCTCTAGTTATTTTGGAATACACAATATATACTTTTTTAGTTCAGAGTATGAGTGACAGCATACAATATCTGTCTTTCTGTGCTTGGCTTATTTCACTTAACATAATATACTTCAGTACCATTCATATTGTTCCAAATGACAGGATTTCATTCTTTTTATGAATGAATAGTATTCCTTTGTGCATCTATTATTAAAAGTAATGGCAAAAACCACAATTCCTTTTGAACCAACCTAATATACCACATTTTCTCTATCCATTCATCCATTGATGAACAGTTAAGTTGTTTGTATATCATGGCTATTGTGAATACTGCCACAATAAACATGGGATTGTAGATACTCCTTCAATATACTGATTTCCTTTTTGAAAAAATATACATCTAGTATTGGGCTTGCTGGATGATTTGATATTTCTATTTTACTTTTTTGAGGAACCTCCATTCTATTTTCTATAGTGGCTGTACTAATTTACAGTCCAGCAGTTCATGAGCATTCCCATTTGTCTGCATCTTCATCAGCATCTATTACTCTTTGTCTTTTTGATAAAAGCTATTTTAACTGAGGTGACATGATATCTCATTGTGGCTTTAATTTGCATTTCTCTGATAATTAGTGATGCTGAGCATTTAAAAAATACTCTTGTTGATGATTTGTACATTCTCTATTGAGAAATGTCTGTTCAGGTCTTTTGCCCATTTCAAAAATGGAATTATTTGTTTTTCTATTGAGGTATTTGAATTTCTTATATATTATGGTTCCTAATTTCTTGTCAGTTGAATACTTTGCATGTATTTCCTCCTATTGTTTCATTTGCTGTGCAGACGCTTTTTTCACTGGTGTGATCTCATTTATGGATTTTTTTTTCTTTTGTTGCCTGTGCTTTTGAGATCTAATTCCAGAAATCTCTGATAAGACCAAAGTCCTAAAGTATTTCCACAATGTTTTCTAATGGTAGTTTCATAATTTAGGTTATATATTTAAGTTTTTTTTTTCCTTTGGAGACAGAGTTTTGCTCTGTCATCAGGCTCGAGAGCAGTGGTGCAATTTCAGCTCAGCAACGTCTGCCTCCTGGGTTCAAGCGATTCCCCTGCCTCAGCCTCCTGAGTAGCTGGGACTACAGGTGTGTGGTACCACACCACGCTAGTTATTTTGTATGTTAGTAGAGACAGGGTTTCACCATGTTGGCCAGGATGTTCTTGATCTCCTGACCTGAGGTGATCCACCTGCCTCGGCCTCCCAAAGTGTTGGGACTGCAGGCGTGAGCCACCGCACCTGGCAGTCTTTAGTTAATTTTTATTTGACTTTTGTATATGGTGAGAGATAGAGGTCTAGTTTCATTCTTCTGCATAATGAATATCCAGTATTCCCCAGAACCTTGTTAAATAGTCATTTCTTGTCAAACTTGTCATTTCCCCAATGTGTGTTCCTGGCACCTTTGTTGAAAATGAGTTGGTTGCAAATGTATGAATTTGTTTCTTGCTTCTCTATTCTGTTCCATTGGTCTATGTGTCTGTTTTTATGCCAGCATCATACTGTTTTGGTAATTATAAATTTGCAGTATAATTTGAAGTCAGGTAATGTAATGCTTCAAGTTTTTTATTTCTCAGAATTATTTGAGCTATTTGGGATCTTCTACAACTTTTAGGACTTAAAAAATGTCTGCAAAGAATGTCATTGGTATTTTGATGGGAATTGCATTGAGTCTGTACATTTCTTGGGTTACTATAGACATTTTAATAATATTAAGTCTGGCAGGCTGTGAAGATAAAATACCTTCCTGTTTTTGGTGTACTCTTTAATTTCTTTCATCAACATAGAGATATTTTGCTTCTTTGGTTAAGTTTATTCCTGGGTATTTTATTTTATTTGTTGCAATTATGAATGGGATTGCTCTTTTGATTTCCTTTTCAGATATTCACTGTTGGCATATAGGAATGCTACTGATATTTATATGTTAATTTTGTATTGTCCAACTTTACTGAACCCATTTATCAGTTCTAACAGCTTTTTTTGGTGGAGCCTTTAAGTTTTTAAATATAAGATCATATTATTTGCAAATAAGAATAATTTGACTTCTTTCTTTCCAATTTGGATGTGCTTCATTTCTTTCTCTTGTCTACTCTGGCTATGACTTCCAGTACAATATTGAAGAAAAATGGTGAAAATGGACATCCTTGTCTTGTTCCAGATCTTAGAGAAAAGGCTGTCAGTTTCCCATTTAGTAGGATACCATAGGTTTCTTATATATGGCATTTATTGTATTGAGATATATTTCTTTTATACCCAGTTTGACGACAATTTTTATTCATGAAATGACATTGAATTTTACCAAATGCTTTTATAGCATCTGTTTTTTGGTCTTCCATTCTGTTGATGTAATGCGTTGTTTATTGATTTGATACGAATCTCACCTGATCATGATGAATGATCTTTTTAATGTGTTGTTGAATTTGGTTTTCTAGTATTTTGTTGAGCTATGTATTAATCAATATTGGTCTGTAGTTTTTAATTATATTTTTTTCCTTGTTGTTGTGTCTCTGTCTGGTTTTGGTATCAGGGTAATACTGACCCTAGAGAATGAATTTGAAAGTATTCCGTCTTCCTAATATTTCTGGAATAATTTGAGTAAGATTGGTGTTTGTTTTTCTTTAAATGTTTGGTAGAATTAACCATTGAAAGTATCAAGTCCTGGGCTCTTCTTTGATGGGAGACTTTTCATTACTGGCTCTATACATTGCATGTTATTGGCCTATTTGGGTTTTTTATTTCTTTATAGTTCAATCTTAGGAGCTTGTACGTATTCAATAATTTATCCCCTTCTTCTAGGTTTTCCAATTTATTGGCTTATTGTTGCACAATAGTAGTCTCTAATGATCCTTTAAATTTTTGAGCTATCAATTGTAATATCTCTTTTCAACTCCCATTTTATTTATTTATATTTTCTCTACTTTCCTATTAGTCTGGCCAAAGGTTTGTCAATTTTGGTTGTCTTTTCAAAAAAGCAACTTTTCGTTGTGTTGATCGTTTGCATTTTTTAAACCAATAGTGTTTATTTCTGTTCTAATCTTTCTTATTTCTTTTCTTCTACTAAATTTTGGGTTTAGTTTGCTCTTGCTTTTCTTATCCCTTGACGTGAATTGTCAGATTTTTTTTTGAAGTCTTCTACTTTTTTAACGTAAGTCTTTATTGTTATAAACTTCCCTCGTGGTTCTGCTTTTGCTGTATCCCAGATAGGTTTTTAAGAAAAGACAATAATGAAGTTTACCACATCAATTAACTCTTCCTTTCTCAAAAGGTTTCACTGTAGAATCCAATGCTGTTTGATAGCATTTTACCCACAGTAGAATGTCTTTTAAAATTGAAGGCAATACTCTCAAATTCTGCTGCTGCTTTATCAGCTAAGTTTGTATAATAGTCTACATTGTTTGTTATAATTTCAGCAGTATTCACAGTATCTTGCCCAGAAGTAGTTTTAATTTAAATAAACCACTTTCTTTGTTCATGCATAAGAAGCAGCTCCTCAATATTAAAGTTTGATTATGATACTGTAGCAATTCAGTAACATCTTTAGGCTCCACATTTTGTTCTTTTGCTCTTTCCACAACATCTGTGGTTACTTCCTTTACTGAAGTTTTGAACCCCTCAAAGTCATCCATGGCGTTCTTAATGCCATCTAAAATGGTGACTCTTTTTCCAGAAGATTTTCAATTTACTTTTCCTCTGGATTCATCAGAGGAATCACTATGGCAGCTATTGCCTTACAAAATAAATTTCTGAAATAAAAAGACTTGAAAGTCTAGATTACTCTTTGATGCTATAAAAAGAAACAGATGCTGCAGAATGAATGTTGTGTCAGCAGGAATGGAAACAACATTATTCTCATATTTCTATTAGAGCTTTTGTGTTACTAGGTGTATTACCAATAAGCAGTGATATTTTGAAAGGAATCTTCTTTTCTGAACAGCGAGTCTCAACAGTGGATTTAAAATATTCATTAAACTATGCCATGAACAAATGTGTCATTGTCCATGCTTTGTTCTTCATTTTATAGAGCACTTCCAGAGTAGACAGCATAATTTTTAAGAGCCCTAGGAGTTTTAAAATGGCAAATGAGCACTGGCTTAGCTTCAAGTCACCAGCTGCATTAACCCTTAGTAACAGAGTCAGCCTGTCATTTGAAGATTTGAAGTCAGCCATTGACTTATCCTCTCTAGTTATGAAAGTCCCAGATGGCATCCTTTTACAATTTAAGGCTGTTTTGTCTACATTGAAAATCTGTTCTTTAATATGGCTACCTCATCAATGATTTTAACTAGGTCCTTTAGATAACTTGCTGCAGCTTCTCCAGCAGCACTTGCAGCTTTGTCTTGTACTTTTATGTTATAGAGATGGCTTCTTTCCTTAAACCTCATAAACCAAACTGCTGGCTTACAAATTTTCTTCTGCAACTTCCTCAACTCTTTGAGCCTTGATAGCACTGAAAAGAGCTAGGTCCTTGCTCTCGATTAGGCTTTGGCTTAAGGAATGTTGTGGCTTGTTTGATCTTACATCCAGATCACTTAAACTTTCCTTATGTCAGCAATAAGGCTGTTTGTTTTTTTATCATTCATGTGTTCACTGGAATAGTACTTTTAATTTCCATCAATAACTTTTACTTTCCATTCACAACTTGGCTGTTTGGTGCAAGAGGCCTAGCTTTCAGTCTGTGTTGGCTTTTGATATGTCTTCCTCTTGAAGCTTAACCATTTCTAGCTTAACTCACTCAGACAGTGAGTGACATGTTACTCTTTCTTTCATTTCGACACTTAGAGGGCATTGTATGGTTATTAATTGACCTAATCTCAACATTGTTTTGTCTTAGGGAGTAAAGAGTCTCAAGGAGAAGAAGAGAGACAGAAGCAGGTGGAGCAGTCAGAACATATACATTTGTTGATGAACTTCACTTTCTTACATAGGTGTGGTTTGTGAAGCTCCAAAAGAATTAGCAGAGTAACATCAAAGGTCTCTGGTCATAGGTCACCAGAACAGATTTAATAATAAATAAAAGTAAAAAATATTGTGAATATTACCAAAATGTGACACGAAGACATGAAGTGACACATGCTATCAAAAAATAGACACCAATAGTTTTGCTAAATGCAGGACTGTAACGAACCTTTAATTTGTAAAAAAAAAAAAAAATACCCCACAATATCTGCAAGGGGTAATAAAGCATAGTGAGATAAAATGATGTATGCCTGTATGTGTTAGGTTGAAATTCACCTATAAATAATATTTCTAGTAGTCAATGCTTTATAGAGATAACACAAAACACTATATGTAATTAGCGATACACGATATTCTATTTAGACTGTAAGCTAGATGTGCTTTTCCAAATATGTACAACACCATTTAATTTCATTTTATTTCATTTTTATAAGAGGATGAAGTTTTAGATAAAAAGATAGTAAAAGGCAGCTTAAATGTGGAGGAGTTAGAAAGAATAAGAGTGAAAGAAACTCCCAGGTAGGAGCAATAGACTTATTGCATAGCAATTAATGGGTAAAGGAAGTGAAACCTGAGAGATAGAACACTTGGCAGCTTTAGTTAAATATATGAAAGACTGTAGTGAAGAACAGATATCAAAAACAGTGTTAGAACACTTTATGAGTAAAAGCTAAGACTACACAGTTTCTGTGAGAAAGGTGACTCACAGCTGTGCAGAGCACAGTGAATTTTCTACAGCGCTATTAGGGGTTTTTCTGTTCCCCCCCCCACCCCCGCTGTTGTTGTGGGCCTTCAGAAGAGTGAGTAACCATTTATTACAAGAATTAAAGAACTGTAAGCTACCAGATAAACTGTGGAAATAGATGGAAGTAATCTCCCTCACAACTTTGAGATTCTAGTTTTAAGCAGAAGGAGCTTGTCTTAAAGCTGATTAATCATAGTTCAAGGCTCTTTTTTTAAATTGCATTTTAGGTTTTGGGGTACATGTGAAGAACATGCAAGATTGTTGCATAGGTACACACATGGCAGTGTGATTTGCTGCCTTCCTACCCATCGCCTATATTATGTTCATAATTCAGCTGATGAGGACAAGTAAACAAAGCTACATGTTTAATTAGCACTACAAGGTATTAGTTTTGGCAGGCATTTTTCTTAACTAATACCAACATTAAAATTCTGTGAAAATAGATGTAAACTATTTTATATCTACCCTCCAAAAGTATGAATGGCTTCAGAAGAATTCTTACTATACTTATATAAAAATATTGGTGTTTTTTAACTCATGAAAAATGAATACTTTTTGTGCATCCTTATTCTAAATATTATTCATAGAGACACAGAGTTATTCTAAAATACCCCCTTTTTCTCACTTCCTTTGCACTGTTGAAGTCTTATTCATCAAATTTCTGACATCACCAAATCTGTTCTTTTCCTCTTTTCTAACTGTCAATGCCTGGATCATTGAAGCATTCTCATAATGAGTTTCCCTGCTGTGGCTCTTTCCTTGCTTTCTTCACAATGTCTCCAAAGTTATCTTTAAAAATATTTTTCTGCCTCTTCATTTTCTAGATTAACTGCAATTTTGTCCATGTTTTACAATAGTAATGCTAGACATCTTATATTTCCCCCAGACCTACTATATTGTATCAGTCAAAGTTTTAGGGAAAATAGATGACATGTGAAATGGGCAAACTGAAGAGAATTTAATAAAGAGGCCATTTTCAAAGTTATGGGTGGAGTTCAAGGAAATTGATGTGGAATCAATGTTATCCAGGACTAGCAATGCCAGGGAGTGGGTACCCCAATTCTCCAGGCATGAAGGATGAAAGTATCCTAGAATCTGAAATGAAGACATAAAGATCTAGTAGATAAACACCTGATAAGAGATATGGTTACAGGTTGGAGGCTTAGCCAATTTGCAGCACTCCTGAAAGGAAGAAGTGGTAGACACATCCGAAAGCCACTCTCATCTTTTCCTCCCATTTCCTCCACGTGTCTCCCATTAGGCAACACCAAGAAAATGCCAGACAGCAAGGGACCCTATTGGTACAATCCACACAGGTAGTTAGCCTGAGTGGAGGGGAGGTAGGGAGAGAAAAGAAAGAAAGTGACAGGGAGTAGATCTGAACTGAAAAATTGAAATTATCCCTCTTGCTAATACCTTAAAGTTATACAATTAGCAAACTTCTACCTGTGCTTTAATTTCCACTAACATACAGAATAATCACTCTGAATTATTTCCTTTCTATTCTTCCATAGCTAATTTTGGCACACTGAGTGCTTCAAAGGCATTGTGCTTAGACTTTGATTTCACATCATTGTTCTAAATAAGCTTCTAGAAGAAAAGTTCACTGGTTTATTCTTCTCTGTGTTCTGTAGCATCGTGCAGCTTCTGGCTCACAGGAGTCAACATAATTGTTAAGCAGTGAATGCAAGTGATTGTTAAATATTTGGACAGATAGATGAATAATTGTTCATAAATGAGGACTTCAGCATGTATATAGTTTTTAAAATAAACAGTTTTCTTTGCTAAATAGAGATAAATATAACATTATAATAATGTTAAAATTACGCTACATAACAATATATTCAAAAAGCTAGATAATATCAGATGCAGTAGACTGTCAACCTGAATTATTCTAACCTATATTAAATATAATAGTGAAATTAACACAGGAAGTAAAACAGCTGTAGAGATAAGATGCAGACAAAAACAAATATATTGTGTTAGAAGTGGTTCTTCAGAATAATCTAGAAACAAGACTGCACACCTAAAATTATCTGATCTTCTACAAACCTGATTTTAAAAAAAGCAATGGGGAAAGGATTCCCTATTTAATAAATGGTGCTGGGATAACTGGCTAGCTATATGCAGAAAATTGAAACTGGACCCCTTCCTTACACCATATACAAAAATTACCTCAAGATGGATTAAAGACTTAAATGCAAAACCCCAAACTATAAAAACCCTGGAAGACAATCTAGACAAAGTTGCCAAAAGCAATTGCAAAGAAAGCAAAAATAGACAAAAAGGATTGTATTAAGCTAAAGAGATTCTTCACAGCAAAAGAAACTATCAAGAGTAAACAGCCAACCTACAGAATGGGAGAAAATTTTCCAATCTACGCATCTGACAAAAGTCTAATATTCAGCATCTATGAAGGACTTAAACATATTTACAAGAAAAAAAAAGCAACCCCCATTAAAAAGTGAGCAAACGATATGAACAAATACTTCTCAATAGAAGACATACATGTGGCCAACAAACATGAAAAAATCTCAACATCACTGATCATTAGAGAAATGTAAATCAAAATGACAATGAGATACCATTTTACACCAGTCAGAATGGCTATTCTTAAAAAATCAAACAGCAACAGATGCTGGTGAGTGTGAGGAGAAAAAGGAACACTTTTACACTGTTGGTAGTAGTATAAATTAGTTCAACCATTGTGGAAGACAGTGTGGTGATTCCTTAAATATGTAAAAGCGGAAATACTATTCATCCCAGCCATGCTGTGACTAGTATATACCCAAAGGAATATAAATCATTCTATTATAAAGACACATGCATGTGTATATTTGTTGCAGCACTATTCACAAAAACAAAGATGTGGAATCAACCTAACGCCCACCAATAAAAGATTAGATAAAGAAAATGTGGTACATACACCATGGAATGATATGTAGCCATAAAAAGGAATGAGATCATGTCCTTTGCAAGGACATAAATTGAGCTGGAGGCCTTTATTCTTAGCAAACTAATAGAGGAACAGAAAACCAAATACTGCATGTTCTTATTTAGAAGTGGGAGCTAAATGATGACAACACTTGGATACATAAGGGGGCACCAACACGCACTGGGCCTGTTGAAGGGTGGAGGGTGGAAAGAGGGAGGGCATCTGGAAGAATAATAATGGATGCTGGGTTTAATACCTAGATAATGAAGTAATCTGTTTGGAAAACCACCATGGTACAAGTTTACCTATGTAACAAACCTGCACATCCTGCACATGTATTTCTGATCATAAAACAAAAGCTAGAAATAAAAAAAAAATAGGAAAAAAGTGGTTCTTAGGTAGTTGTGAATGGCATAGAAAGAAAATTCTGATATAAGGATTAAATAAAACTTGCTTTGGATATTGTCCCTACTTTTTCAACAGAAACCTGTTTCATCAAGATGATGTAGCATAGGTTATCTTTCTTCTAAATCTCTCCATTTAAAACAGTTTTGTTGAATGGAGAGTAATGAGATCTGTGCAATCTGAATAATGTCAACTAGTGCTCAGTGATTCAATTATCAAATGGAAATATTCAAAGACTTTTGGAGACTTTGTAAATTCTTTGGGTGTACTAGGAATTCGTTCCTTGCAATTATGTCTGATGTGGATCTACACTGTATCAAAGTTTTTAATCAGTTACATAGTAGCCTGTGGCAGTGCCAGTGTACTATCTTTAAATTCACAAAGATGGTGGTGCCCAACAAGCATGAGGATTTCCAAATCTTAAGGGTATATAAGCTGTGAAAATGGAAATATCTATTTAGTTAGTGCAAATAGAATAAAGCAAGTATTAGATAATACCTATTTACTGCAAGTAGAATAAAGCAAGTATTAGATAACTTCAAAATTCAGATAATGAAGACAAGAATCAGAAACTTTTCCATAGTTGACTTTTCTTTTTAATTATATTTTCATGATCTTATTAAAGTTGATTTAAGCACAAATTATTAAATGATTTTTAAAACTTTAAAACTAACCTCCATTCATTTATTTATTCATTTATCCATACAACAAATATGCATTGAGTGCCAAATAAATGAAAGCATTATTCTAGATTGCATGACTATAAAGGTAAACAAAATAGATAGCAGCAGGTTCTATGGAGAGAGATAAAATAGATTAAGTGGATGGAAAATGACATGAGTCTGCTGTTTTATAGTGGTCAGTTCATGCATGAGATACACTTAGAAAACAAAAAGATAGGTTTTTTTTGTTTTTTTTTTTTTTTTTTGGAACAGCTGCTTCTCTGTCCCCACATCTACAAATGTAAGATTATTTTATTTTAATAGCCCTTTCTCTTTGAGGGCTATAAGTCTTCTAAGTCTTTCTGAGCTCATGGGAGACAAATGACATATTAGTAATATAATTTTCAAAAAACAAGTATTTTCCAGTTCTGTCATTTTCATGTCTCACCACTGAAGCAAATGAGGGATGCTACAAAGTTCACACTGAATAATTAATCTGTATGGTGATTTCAGTTCCATTAATTTAAGAACATTATTATGCTTATTTTATAAATTTCATAAAGTGCTAACTGACATCCTCTATGTTGCATTACTGTGTAAATGCAGGAAATTAAAATTTTTAATTCTGGTGGCCCTACCTCTGCTCATTTGCATTGCTTTCTTCTAGGTAAAAACCAGTCATAATCCTGAATTTGTATTCTCCTGTTCCAAAATTGTAAAATGGAAGTCATACCTTCTGAGTAGAACTGCGTGTGTTTCTTTGAGCTGACAGTGTGTCATATATATAACAACCCTATGTGTAATAACTGCTGACTTTGAGTAAGCTAGGGGAGAGGAGATGGTGTGAATCCTTTTAATTGAGCTCTACTTGTTTTATGACATACCCACTTTAAAATAACTCCCTTTAAAGTTTTAGTTTGAGGCTACAAATTTAAATTTATGTAATAACATTCCATAATGTAATGGTGACTCCAGATAACTGTGAGGAAAGGCAAGTAGAATAATGGTTTGTAATGAAAGCTCTGCATTGGCAGATAAATAAAAGATTGGTTATCAATTGTTTCTAACAACAGGTACACTGGAACTACACAGAATGCAGAATCTAGGGCAGACTAACAATACAGACTATATTATATATATATATATATATATATTTTTTTTCAATATGGAGTAGTTTGATGTGATAAAATAGGACTTCTAACCCTTGAATCCCACTCAATGAAAAGCCACATTATTATATTGCTAAATTATGTTTATATAAATTATGTTTCTTTACTAGTACTTTTAAATCCTTTAATTGAAACCACCTGTTGTGCTTCAAATTATACTGTAGACTGTGCTCAAACAAAGTGCAGTACTTGAGAACACATAAAAGTAGAGTGCTTTTGAGGGTTTCATCACCCATGTGACAAAACATGGTGATGTTCACATTGACAATAAAAAAACACCCATATGAGCATGGGTATTTTTTTATTGTTAGCAAGACAAACTGGACAATTGAAGCAGCAGTCACACCTACAGAAGAGAGAAAAATAAATAGTGCTTAATCCGTAGAAATTTTTATTCTTTTTTTCTATTTTTTTAAAATTTTACTTTAGGCTCTGGGGTACATGTGCAGATCATGTAGGACTGTTGCATAGGTACATACATGGCAATGTGGTTTGCTGTCTCCATCCCACCACCACCTATATCTGGCATTTCTCCCCATGTTATCCCTCCCCAAGCTCCCCACCCCTCCACTGTCCCTCCCCTGGACCCCTCAACAGACCCCAGTGTGTGATGCTCCCCTCCCTGTTTCTATGTGTTCTCATTGTTCAACACCCGCCTATGAGTGAGAACATGTGGTGTTTGATTTTCTGTCCTTCTGTCAGTTTGCTGAGAATTATGGTTTCCAGATTCATCCATGTCCTTATAAAGGACACAAACTCATTGTTTTTTAATGGCTGCATAGTGTTCCATGGTGTATATGTGCCACATTTTCCTTGTCCAGTCTATCATCGATGGGCATTTGGGTTGGTTCCAGATCTTTGCTATCATAAACAGTGCCGCAATGAACATACATGTGCTGATAAGGAGGAATGTTTACGCTTGTTGGAAGAAAAAAATCTGAGCAGACCTAGTAAAATGAGAGAACATGTATTATAATAGGAACTAGTATGAAAATTTGCTCTGGTAACCATCCATTAGAAAGTTTCCAGATTAATTTAAATGATGTATATATCACTTATAAAAAAAATATATATATACATATATTTCTCATTATTATTGAGTGAAAATGCAATAAGAGCTATATACAGAATAGTTTCTCATTTGTACCCTAACAGATAGCTAATAGAAATCCGTTCAGGAGTCTAGTTTTCCAGGTCTCAGTATCATTTACCTAACTCATTCACCACATGGAATTATTGGCGACAACTATAGATTTTCTAGTTTTGTTTTCTCACGATGTGGATCTTTTAAACTATAAGCCATCTCATCTATGTTCTTGCTTAATAGGGTAATAGGGCTATTAGAAAATTGAACATTATTTAGATAGCTATGCTTATACATCCACCTCTTTGATACTAGTATTCACAACAGTTTTTCAAAAGAAAACTCTAATTATCAGAGTAGTTTTACTTCTGTTGAATTATTTTTTTCTCTAAGCTTTCTCTTTTTTCCTTATTTTTTTCTATTTTAATAGTTTTGCTTTCTTTTGCTAAGATAAACTATTTTATTGAAAATTGAGGGTAATATTCTTTCTTTTAAAATATTTTTAAAATATTTAAATACAAACCAAACAGATTTGCTTGTTTTCTTTAAACTGCTAAAATAGGATATTTAAAAAATGTATTTACCAAACTCAAGATAAAATTTAACATTAGTTATTCAGAGGCAGTTAAATCACATGCAGTATTCCACCTCCCCACACACAAATACAGTGTCACATTCCTACACATTATGAAGGATCTCTCAATTCTACTCACTGTTTGATGCTAAAAATTGTATCTCAAAATAAGTGTCTCTCTCATGGCCTAAAATATATCATCAGAAATCTATTAGACATAGCCTTCTTGTTGTGTTATAATATCTCTCATTTATAATTCATTTGAAATTATAGATTATAAAATTTGTAGCTTAATGGGACCTCATATAATGGCACAGGTATATTAAAAGTAAAATTGTAGAAAAAGATCTACCATGTGAATACTATTTTTTAAAAACGTATTAAGTGGCTATATTAATATAAAAGTAAATATTAAGGCAAAGAAAATTACCAGAAATAAAGAGGGCTATTGTTTAATGCTTAAAGGATCAATTCACCAAGAAGATGAAGTAATCCTAAATGCACCTAATAACAGTGCTTCGAAATACATGAAGCAAAAATTGACAGAACTAAATGGAAAAATCCACCATTATAATTTTGTATTTCATAATCTTTTTAGAACTTATAAAATTAGTAGACAGAAGATCAGTAAGAACATGGCAAAACTAACTCCACCAATGAGCTGCATCTAACTGACATTTATGGAGCACTGAATCAAACAATAGCAGAATAAATACTTTTCAAGTACAAACAGGCATTTACAAAAATGACCCATATATTAGAATAGAAAACAAAACTTTAAAAGTATAAAAAATTAAAACAAATACATATAATGGAATTAAACTAGAAATCAATAACAGGAGACAGAAAAATTTCCAAACTTGGAAATTACACAAAACACTCTTAAATAATTCATGTTTATTAGTTTTATTTTCTGTGTAATAAATTGTCATCGACTTAGTAGCTTAACGCTTTTGAAAATTAATTTATTATTATTACTGACCCACTCCAATTCTGGTCTATAAAACGATACCTTTTAAATTCTTGTCATAACTCTTTTTAGAAACGGAGTCTTGCTCTTTTGTTCAGGCTGTAGTGCCATGGAACAATCATGGCTCATTGCCACCTCAAACTCCTAGGCTCAAGTGATCCTTCCACGTCAGCCTCCCATGTAGTTGGGTATATTAGTCTGTTTTCACACTGCTATAAAGATACTACCCAGGACTGGGTAATTTAAAAACAAAGGAGGTTTAATTGACTCACAGTTCCACATGGTTTGGGAGGCCTCAGGAAACTTATAGTCATGGTGGAAGAGGAAGCAGGCATATCTTACATGCCAGTAGTCAAGAGAGACTGAGCAAGAGCAGGGAAAACTGCCTTATAAAACCATTAGATCTTGTGAGAATGCACTCACTATCACGAGAACAGACTGGGGGAAAACACCCCCATGATTAAATCACCTCCAACCTGGTCACTCCCTTGACACATTGCAATTATGGGGGTTACCATTTGAGATGAGATTTGGGTGGGGACACAGAGCCAAACCATATCACTGGGACTACAGATATGAGCCACCAGGTCCTGCAACAACAGTTATTATCTGACAGTTTCTGAGTCAGTAATGAGAAAAACTTAGCTGAGTCCTCTACTTAGGATCTCATAAGGTACCACCCAAGATGTTAGCTGTTCTGCGTTGTCATCTGGAGGCTGGACTGGAGAAGGATCCAATTCCATCTTTCTAAGGTTTTGGGAGACTGTTGTGTGTGTGGCTGTAGAATTCATGTTAACTTTCTTTTTTAAGCCAGCAATGAAGAAAGAGAAAATATAGAGCTATCTGATAGTAAAATGGAACTTTAGATAATATAATTCAATAACCAAGGTAACACCTCCTCACACTTGCCACATTTTATTGGTTAGATGCAAATCACAGGTCCAGGCTTCACTCAATGGGAGGTTAATATAAAGGTAATGAAGATGAGGAGATAACAACCCGAAAGATCATCATATAATTCATCTACCACACAATGGATCAAACAGGAAGTCTATGGAAATCTAGAAATATTTTGAACAGAATTAAAATGTAAATACAAAATTTACAAACCTGTGGGATTCAACTAAAACAGTACTTAGATGTAAATTTATAGAATTAGATGCTTACATAAAAAATCTAGAAGTCCTCAGATAAGTAATCTAAGGTTCCAGCTGTAAAAGCTAGAAAAAATAAGAACAAAATACACCCAAAGCAAGAAAAAGAAAGGAAATTAAATGATTTCCTATGAGGAAATCAATAGAAGTCAAAGTGGAGCAACAATAGAAAGAAAATTAATGAATCCAAAAGATGGCAATTTGGAAAGCTTTCTAAAATTGATAATGCACTAGAAAGACTGACCAAAAAAAGACAAAAAAAAGCAATACCTTTTTAAAAAAAGTGATATTACTACGGATAAACAGGCATTCAGAAAGAGTATAACACTACACACATATATAAATAGATAAAATAGACCAATTTCAGACTGCATTCTAGCCTGGGTAATAGAACAAGAATCCCGTTCTCTCTTCCTCTTTCTTTCTCTCTTACATTCTTTTTTTCTTTCTTTCACTCTTTCTTTCTTCCTTCTTTTCTCTCTTTTTCTTTCTTTCAAAAAAATAAATAAAAAATAGACCAATTTCTTAATATGTGCAAACTACAAAACTCTACCCAAAATGAATTCTACATCTACTAAATTTCCAAAATATGAATCTCTAGCACCTGAAGGTTTCACAGGTGAATTCTTTCAAATATTTAAAGAAAAATAACAACAGTGCTACAAAATGCTACACAATTGAAAAGTAGGTAACACTTTGTAATTCATGACAGGAAGTGGGGGGAGGAGGGAGAGCCAGGAGAAAGAGGGAGGGAAAGAGAGAGACTGAGAGTGAGTGAGAGAGAAAGACAGAGAGAGAGAGAGACAGAGAGAGAGAGAGAGAGAGAGATAAAGGAGAGAAAGAGAAATATACCATCCAAAACCAGTATTTGTTTATGTAATTTGAGACTGGTTTTTAATATTAAAAATTCAATCAATTTAACCCAAACACCAATATGACCATATCAATTGATAACAGTAAAAACATTTGGTAAAGTTCAACATCAATTTATTATAAACTTTCAACACATTCAAATAGAAGAGACTGTCCTAAATCTGAAACAGAGAATCTACAAATCACCTAAATAAAACTCTGTTGAATGATGAAAAACTGTATATTTTTTCCTGTGATCAGAGTAATGCAGGAGTTCCACTCTTACCACTTCTATTTAACATTGTGCTAAACGTGCAATAAGTCATGAAAAAGAATAGATAGGCATACAGATTCAAATTAAATTTAATAATGTCTCCATTCATCCAACAGAAGATTGTCTATGTAGATGAATCCCAATAAATCTCCAAAAATCCCCATGTAGAACTAATAAATGAGTCTGACAAGGATGCAGGATACAAGTTAAACTGATGAAATAAATGGTATTTTTAATAATCAGCAATAAACAATTTGAAATTAAATTTTAAAAAGCTACCACTTATATTAGGTCAAAAAATAAAACAGGCATGTAGCTATCAAAACATGCAAAATCTGCATGATGAAAACTGCAAAATACTGATAAAAAGTAAGCACCTAAATAGGTGAAAAAAGATATCCTTTGTTCACAGTTTGAAGGATTCAGCATAGTAAAGATGTCGATAATCTCCAAAATGATCTACATGTTTAATGCTATTACATTAAAAATTCCAGAAAGATTTCTTTATGGATACATGAAAGCTCATTCTAAAATGTATATTAAGGCTGGTCATGGTGGCTCATGCTTGTAATCCCAGCGCTTTGGGAGGCCGAGCTGGGTGGATCACATGAGGCCAGGAGTTCAAGACTGGCCTGGCCAACATACCAAAACCCTGTCTCTATGAAAAATATAAAACAATTAGCCTAGTGTGGTGGTACACACCTGGGGTCCCAGCCACTTGGGAGGCTGAGGCAGGAGAATTGCTTGAACTCGCGAGGTGTAGGTGGCAGTGAGCTGAGATTGCACCACTGCACTCCAGCCTGGGTGACAGAGCAAGACTTCGTCTCAAAAATAAATAAATAAATAAATAAATAAGTAATAAAATGAAATGCATATTAAACAATTTAAAAGTGGAATAAGAAAAATAACTTTACAAATGAAAACTGAAGTTGGGGGAATCACTTTATCACATTTGAGAACTTCTGTTCAGCAGTAATCAATACAGTATGGATTTGGTACAGACATAGATCAATGAAACAGGATCTAGAGTCTAGGAACAGATGTACATAAACATGGCCCACTGATTTTTGTCAAAGGTATAAAGGCAGTTAAATGAATAATTGATAGTCTTTTCAACAAATATTTTGAAACAATTGGATATTTGTATGCCAAAAATATTTTACATTGAGCTCAACCTAAGACTTACAAAAATTAACTCCAAATGTATTATACATCTGAAATTAAAACCTTAAAACAACAAAATATTTAGAAGAAATCCTAGGAGGTATCCTTTGTAACCTGGACATAGGCAAATATTTCTTGGACATGACAACAAAAACACAATTCTTATAAGCAACAGTATTGATAAATTAATCTTTATCAAAATTAAACTTTTGCTCTGAAAAATACATTGTAAAAAGAGTAGAAAAATAAGCCACAGTCTGGGAGATATTTGAAAATCACATGCCTGACAAAATACTCATATGCAGAATATATAAAGAACCCTAAAATCTTCACAATAGCATATACTCCCAGAATGATGGTGTGAGGAACTCCACGTATCTTCTCCCCCAAAACTGAAAAAAGACAAAATGACCAAAATTAACTATTTAAAATCTCTGAAAATTAAACAAAGGCCATATAAGTTAATAAGTATTCATTAAGGCTACTGAAACTCTGTAAGAGCAAGTAGATTACATGTCTACCTCTCCCTTCCCCACGTCCACCCTGTGAAACTTCTGCCCTGTGTGGGTGGGGACATCTGTAAGAACTACTAGCTCGGCTGCCCTGCTGGAGGGGGCTGACTTTGTTTAGAGAAGAGAATGGAAAAACTATTACCTAGGATTTTTGTAGAAAATAATAGAGATCTCATTTCAGTTGTTAAAACAATCAGTGATAAAACATAGCAGTGTTAGTTGGAGAAAGCAACAAATCTGAAGGCTAGTTATAAATTTAACAGGATGATCCAGGGGAAGAGACAGTCAGGTAAGGCTCTGTTAGAATTCCTGCTGATCTGGAAGGCTGATGCATGCACAGGGCTGTGCCACTTAGAAAAGACAGGGAAAACGTCCTAAGAGCTACTAGACCCTGGATGAATGTGAGGCAAACTTGTAAACTCTCTGAATTTTATAAGCATTCCCATGACATAGATTTAATGGCAAATAGTAGAGTCTTACTAGTTCAAGTTATTTAACCACAATCTCTGACTAGTCTTTGGCTGATTGAACAACCACTAACTGAGCTGACTCAGAGGTAAACCTTCAGAAACCAGACTGAAATATAAACATATGAAAAAAACTGAGCAATGGTAACATAGACCACAAACTGTCCAAGAAACAGACTCCATGAAATTAGTACACACAATTCACTAAATAAACAACAAACAAAAAATGATAACAATAAACCCCAAGGGTGATTGAGAAAAATAGAATTCACAGTTGTTGCATTATATGAAATGTCTAGTTTTCAATAAAAAATTATGACACATGAAAGAAACAGGAAAATATGACCCATATGCAGAGATAAATGCAGTCATTATAAATTACTTTTGAGATGGCCTAGAAGTTGGACTTAGTAGACAGATTTCAATGCAGCTATTTTAAATATGTTCAGAGAACTAAAGAAAAACTTCAAAAAATAAATAAAGCAATACTGCAATGACTCGTCAAATAGAGACTATCAAAGATACAGAAATTACGAAAGGAATTACATAGAAATTCTGCAGTTGAAAAGTATAACAACAAAACCTCTAAATATTTTTGAATTAGCAGACGAAACCATCCAGCAACTTAAAGGTAGATCAATAGAGATTTTTCAATCTGAAAAAAGGAAAAAATTCAACAAGGAAAAATTAAAGAAAAATAACCAAAGCCTAAGATATCTGTGAGACTCAAATATACAAGCATATGCATAATGAGAGTCCCAGAAGAAGAGCAAAAAGAAAGGAACAAAAATATTTTTAGACGACGATGATTGAAAACTCCCTAAATTTAATGAAGAACATTAATCTACATATTTCAAAAGCTCAACAAACTCAAATTATGATAAATGCAAAGATCTACATCTAGACACATCATAATTGCAGTATTGAATGTGAAAGAAAAAATTAACACAAAACAAAACATCCGTGCAGTTGACAAGAGAAAAGTAATTAATTGCACAGAAGGGAACCGCTATGAAATTAACAGATGGCTTTTCTTTGAAAACAATGAAAACAAAAAGAAAAAGGCAATGGGCTGGAGTATTAAAAGTATAAAAGAGAAAACTATCAAAATGTCTTTCAAAAACAGGTTGAAATAAAGAATTTCCAAGACAAATAAAATGAGAAAATTTGTTGTGATTAAACCTGCCTTGAGTACATACTAAAGGATGTTCCTTAGGCAGAAAGAAAGTAACATCAAACGGTTTCTCAAATTCACATGAAGATATAAATTAGACTCAAAATACACAAGTAGGTTGAATGTAAAACAACAGAAAAGCATCGAATGTGAAACACACCATGCAAACATTAAATGAGAGTAAATGAGTAAAAATACAAGAACTGAAGTGGCTGTGTTAATATCAGATGAAATAGACTTTAAGATGAAACAGTTACTAGAGACAAACTAGGAACTCATTAGAAAGATATACAGACACAAACATATGTATATCTAACAAAAGAACTTCAATATAGGTGAAGCAAAGACAGAACAAAACGGAAATAGACAATTCAATAAGAATAGTTATACACATCAATAAACCACTTTTACTAATAGATTGAACAATTAGAAAATCAGCAAGAGTGTAGATGTGAACACTAATCACATTATTTACCTATTAGCCCTGTAATTTGTAGAGCCTTCAACGTTAACAGCATCAAAATACATATTCTTCTCAAGGGAATATGAAACATTCTCCAGGATAGGCCTGTCTAGGCTATAAAATAAGTCTGAACAGTTTTAATAAACAAATATGTATTTATCCTGAAGAGAAACTATAAAAATAACAACGATGTGAGGTAATGTATTTGTTGATTAGCTATATTTAACCATTCTACAGGGTATATAGACCTAAAAAATTACGTCGCACATGATAGATACATACAATTTTATAATGTCAACTAAAAAATAAATAAATTTGAAATTTTGACAGTATCAATTGCTAGTTAGAATGTGGAACAAGTGAAACTCTTACACACTGCTAGTATGAATACAAAATGGTAGTGCAGTTACTTATAAAGTTAAATATATGTTTTCTATACATCCAAGCAATCTCACTCTTATTGTCTTACCCTAGAGAAATGAAAACTTCTGTTCACACAAAACCCTATACAAGAACATTTACAGCCGCTCTATTCATTGCACAAAACTAGAAACAACCCAAATGTTCTTAGTAAACAAACTGTGGGGCAGCCATAAAATGGAATATCCTCAGGGATGGAAAGGAACAAACTCTTGTTATACAGATTAACTTGAGTAATCTCAGACATGTTGTACTTAGTGAAAGTATCCAATCTCAAAGGTTACCTGTTTAATAATTATATTAATATGACATTTTCCCTAAAAGATCAGCCTGCAGTGGTAGCAGATAGATCGGTGATTCCCAGGTTTTAGGTCAGAAAGAGATTGTGAATACAAAAAGGACATAAAGGCTTTCCTTTGTGGTGATGACATTGTTCTATGTCCTGATTGTGGTGGTTGTTATATGAACTATCCATGCATTAAAAATCTTAAATCTACATCAGTGAAAATAAATTTTACTGTGTGAATATAAAAATAAAATTATATGATTAGAATTTACATGATTCATTACTAAGAAATCACAAATGTGATTTCTTATATTAGATATTCTTAGTATTAAAATGTTTATGTAAAAAGGTTTACCATGTAAACGCTAATCAGAAGAAAAGATTTTCAATATAAATATCATAAAAATTAGACTTCAAGGCATCTATTATTAAATATAAAGAGGGACATTTGATGATGATAAAAGGGACCAATTCACAGGAAGACAGAACAATCCTAGATTTTAATTAACATTGCTTCAAGATGTACAGTGCAAACTTGACAGAATTAAGATGAGAAATAATCCACAATCATAGTTGTACTATGACATACCACTTTAGTAGCCAATAAAACAGGAAGGCAAAACAGCAATAGTAATGAAAGTTAGTAAAGATAAAGAAGATTTGAACAACTTGATTAACCAACTTGCTGTAATTAAGAGAGTTTTATCACCATCACGTTAGATAATGGCAATGATTCCATTTATTTTGAAATGTCATGTGTACGTATGTTGCTAAATGTTTTTCCTTAAATATTAACAAACCCAATTAGTGGAACCATATCCAGATAGCAAATAAATAGAAAATACTGCGTCATTAAATATTGTCTATTGCAAAATTCCAGTGACTCACAGGAATGAATACATGTAGTAAACCTCAGTGAGAGTTCTGAGGGGCCAGGTTACTGCTAAGGGAGAGTCATTACCCAGGCTTCTATGAATAAATCACCAATAGGATAACACATAATGAGAAAGCATGTGAACATTGAGGTCGCTGTACAAAATGCAACAGTGGATTACTCTCATCCTTCTTTACAAAAAAGTTACATTTTCCTTCTCATTAGTAAATATATAGTTTGAAATAGAGAAGAATATACATAAGAAAATACAAATTCTCCACAGTACTGCCACTAAAGGACAGCAATGCTAAATATCCTGGTTCATTTTTCATTTCCTTTCACTATTTTATTTTACATATGCAAATATATACGCATGCCATTATATCATTATATTTTTTATCTGTAATTCTCTACAACTTTTAAAGTTAACATTTTACTGTATGTCCTTTTGCATATTAATATCCTGAAAACATTATTTTATATCACCGATTAATATATATTATGAAACATGCACATTGAAGTCTTAATTTGAAACTGTATTGTTAAAAATGTGCAAACAATAAAATATTTCTTTGCATCTTTGTTTTTGTGGGTAGACACCAGAGGTGAAGTTGCTTTGTCAAAAGAAATTAGTAATTTCAGTGTACTAATGGCCAAAATAATTTCTCAAAAGGTTGCTCTGATTTCTGTTTCCTCCAGCAGATTAGAATGCTCACTTCTCTGACTTTCATCATCGTATTACCATAAAACATGGTTGCCTATTTTTAGGTAAAAGTGCACTTCTTTAATTAATGTATATTTTTTCATCTATGTAACCATTTTATTTTTCTAAAATGTTTGTATTAATATTTTCATATTGATTCATAAGAACCCATAAGTTAAAATATTAATTGCATCTTTCGTTTAATCATACTTAAAAGTTTGCTTTATCATCTAAACATTATGCATTAATGTTTTTATTGTTTGAACAAACTATATAATGCTTTGGTTATATAGTTTTATATAGTCAAATTAATTGATGTTTTTCTCTGTATTCTGATGCTCTTGTGTTTAGAAATTTTTTCCTAGGTAAAATGAAAAGTTTAATGATAATATTTTTGTTTTTGTGATTTTATTGTTACAGTTTATTCTATGAGATATTTATATTAGTTCTCAGTGTAAAGTAGGATTCTGACTTTATTTCCAAATAATTAGCCATATTCTAAATTTTGTATTTTGGGAAATTATGCTTTTCCTATTGGTTTGTGGTACTTTCTTTGTAATCGTCTTAAATTGTAACCAAGCAGTTTAGATTCAAAACACATATGTTTAGGTTCAAAACACATTAAAATATTTTCTCTTTTCTTTTTCTCCTTTCCTCCTAGTATCAAGATTTGAAGCAAACTTCAGAAAGCTTTTTTTCCCTCCTTAGTCTTAAAATACAGCCTTGAAGTGTACTTTCTAAAACTCCACATCCCTCCCTTTCCCACCATACACTCCCTTACAACATGCACATTTATCTAACTGTATGCCTGCGAAGCTTACACCATGCACATTTATTTGTGTGTGCTTACTTAGAAGTTCCAGGGGCTGATCTTGAGACAAACAAAGTATGGAGACCCAACTGCAAAATTCTGAAGATTACCTCATGGTGGTTAGTCAACAACCCAGGCATTGTTGAGATAGTGCCAGCCTGTGTTCCAGGTGGACTGCAACTCAAGATAGCCCCTGGATTAAGACACACAGACGTTGGACCTAGCACAACTTGCACATGCTTCCTATTCAAAGTTCCCTTTTTTAGCCCCTCTCCCCAATCTAAAGTTCGAAATAGTTTCTTTTAGGCACTAGCCTTGGCCATTTCCCCATGACTGACTCTAGATTAAAGTCACTTTCCTTCCACTGCACATCCTTGTTTACTAGCTTTATACATAGGAAGCAGCTAACCTTGATTTCGGTTATACTATATGTAAGAAGTTCATGTGTAAAAAACTTGGTATTAAAATTTATGAAAAAGGTGTTTACCATGTAAACACCAGAAGAAAAGATTTGCTATGTAAATATCATAAAAATTAGACTTTAAGGCATGTATTATTAAATATTAAAATAAATAAATAAATATATTAAATGTAAATTATTAAAAAATACTTTAAGGCATGTATTATTAAATAAATCATTTGATAATGATGAAAGGGATCAATTCACAGGAAGACATACCAATCCTAGATTTAAACTTACATATTTACATATATTTATTATTATCAACAATAAATCTGACTGTTGATTCTTATTCAAGTTCCAAATGTTTTCATTTATTATAATTTTATAGTATTTTCCTATCTCATTGGACAATTTCCTTCATTATTATTTTTTATTATTAGTAAACATTTCTTGGTTAATCTCAGTAGCTTATAATCAGAAAACTTTTAGATGATTAACAATTTAAGTTCTATTAAGCTTCTACAATGGTTTTATTGGAATTACAGTGAAACAAAATAACTGGTACACTTTTACCATTTAATCTTTTCAGTATGTGTTTTCTATTTTCAAGTACAGTTGACCTTTGAAAAACATGAGTTTGAACTGCACAGGTCCACTTATACACGGATTGTTTTCAGTAAGAGTTACCCTGAGTCTGTCTGTCTCTCCTGCTCCTCCTTCCACCTCCTCCATGTCTTCCTTTGCTACTCCTCAGACAGCAAGATCAACCCACTGTTTTCCTCCTCCTTTTCAGCCTACTCAACAAGATAATGAGAATAAAGACTTGTATGGTGATCCACTTTCACTTAATAAATAGTAAATATATTTTCTCTTCTTTATAATTTTCTTAATATGTTCTTTTCTCTAGCTTACTATGTCATAAAAATACACTATATAATACATATAACATACAAGATATTTGTTGACTGCTTATATTACTGGTAAGGCTTCCAGTGAAGTAAAGAGTAAAGTTTTGTGGGGTCCAGAAGTTATACACAATTTTTTTACTGTGCAGGGCGCAGCGCTCCTAAATCCTGCATTACTCAAGGGACAACAGAATATAGATATGTGTCTCTCTCTCTGTGTATGTGTAAAGTTTACTTCATATAGTTATCACATACTATATTTGGAGATAAATATTGTTTATCATGTTAAGAAATGCCATATACTGTAGTTCATCAAGAATTCTGTCAGGAGAGGGTATTGAGTTTTTCAAATTATTTCAGAATCTACTTAGATGATCATATGCATATTTTTGAAATTATGTGTTAAAGGTTTCAGTATTTAGCCATCCCCACTCTCTAGATTATTTTTTATGGTTGCTGTTTTCTTTTCCCCTTTTTTCTTTTTGATTCTATTTAGAAACCTGTATAATTATATCTCTGACAAAGATATTTTCAATAAGTTATAATGTTTGGTGAATAGAATGACCTATATCAATGAGCTAGACAGTATGGAAGTCTGAGAAAAGAGTATCTATTGATTAACAAACTTAGGCAATTAAGCTGTGATTTTTTTTTTACATATAGGCGTCTTTACTTTGCAAAATGGTACTGGGAAATCAAAATGATTATATAAATTGAGACCATGCAAAGTGATCTAAATAATCACTGGGAAAAATATATAATTTTCCTGTAACCTTTAAAATTTTTTGTCAAAATATCAAAAACTTCCTTACCCTCAGTTATAAATACACAGAGAAATGAAAACCAGAAAAACCTTTTTTTAGAGTATGGTTTTAAAACATTAGAAACACTGAAAAATAAAATGTTTTATTTCTTTTTAAAAAATGTATCATAAATACTTTGAACAGCATTTGCCTCCTTTTTGCCATATAAAATGATACAGAGCAAGCATCTTTTCTATGCTTTGGTAAAGCATTCTCCTTTTTTCTAAATTTGAATTATCTTCCAACATTTTATCCTTTGCACTTTTAAAGTGGTGGACTAGCTTGAAGACTTTCTTTTTTTATGTGAAGATTTTTGCTGATGCCACTTCCTCTATGACACCTTCACCATTTTGTCACCACCAGTTTCCTCCTTTAGGTTGATAAGTTCACCTTGCCTAATTCCCTCAGGCTGCAAATCTAGAATCTGAAGAGTAAAAGTATCCACATTCCCTCTATCAGTTATTCTTCGATAACTACATTTACATTCGATTCAAATTTCACTTTCAGCATTATCACTTCTCAATTCTTTTTCATTTCTTTATTCTACTTTCATCTTTGCTGACCAGTTCCTCTTTCTTTAGCTATTATTATTATTGAGACAGATTCTTGCTCTGTCACCCAGGCTGGCATGCAGTGTGCAGTCATAGCTCACTGTAACCTTGAACTCTTGGTCTCAATTGATCCTCCCATTTCTGCCTCCCAAAGCACTGGGATTACAGGTGTGAGGCACTTCTCCAGGACTTGATTAGCCATTTTAAAAAAATGGCATGAGAGTTTATCACTGGAAAACACTTGGGCAATACAACTATATGCTTTGCTGTTTGTGCATGACCCAAATGAAGAGATCAGTAACCAGTGACAGATTTTGAAAGAAGGAATGTGATTGGTAACTGTTTATGATGTTAATCTGTTATTTGTTGAGTGTTTCATAGACTGAAAAGCTAGCAGCTTGTGCTTATGCAAACACTCACAGTTAATATGTGAATTAATATGACATGGTAATTGTAATGTGAGCCATGATGTTGGGGACAGTTGTGTCATTTAACTAAACATTAGTAACCCAAATTTGTGTGCAGTGAGAAGTACATGTTTAGACTTGATAACTTTAATGCAGATATGTATTTATTCTGTCTTTAGCATTAGCATTCTATTGTGAACTAAAATTTTAAAGCTAGTATCTTTTTTTCCAAGGAGTCCTGTTTCACTCCTGCCCCTTAAAGTTTCTCATCACAGATTTCTCTGTGAATGGCGAATGGGGATTGCCAGTAACTTCTTATGTATGAAAGATGTTGCATTCTGTTATTTTAAAAGATAATATTGAATTACACTACTATTGTTTGATTCTGAAATACTACTGTCTTCAATATGAAACTAGATTATGTGAACCTTTGTGAAAGACATATAATTGAACTTTTAATTTTAACAAGTAAAACATTTTAAGCTAATGAAATCATAATTAGTAGTTAAAGAAATTTGAATGTATTTTATATCATATAGTTAGCTATTGGAAAAAAACTTTTACATATACATTCATTTTGAAGGTATAAAAGTCAATACACATGGTGATATGACATTTAAAAATTTAATTCATTTATACATTTGGGAATTTGGATTAATAGTACTTATACAACATAAATACTCAATTACATGAGTAAGTGCCTACCATCTTTTGTTTGATTTCTTCAAAATTGTTACTTATGCTCATTTGAAAAGTCTCAAACCTTTTTCTCCATTGATGGTTCACCTTAATTTGAAGGTGATCATTATCCATGAGATTATATAGAGTATTTACATGATTTTTAAAATTTAATATTAATACTGAAAATTTATCAGAGGATATTTTCTATGTTTTTTAAAATAAAGAACATTAAAAATGCTTCAGGAACTGATAGAGATTATGTTAAGTAAAATAAGCCAGGCACAGAAAAGACAAAATTCATGTGTTCTTACTCACACGTGAGAACTAAAAATTTTTAATAATGAACGCATAGAGTCAAATGATGGTCACTAGAACCTGAAAAACATAACAGTGTGACCATAGTTAGCAATAATATATTGCATATTTAAAAATAACTAAAAGAGTGGAATTGAGATGTACCTAATACAAAGAAATTACAAAGGCTTGAGGTAATGAATACCCAATTACCCTGATTTGATCATTGCACATTGTATGACTGCATGAAAACATCACATGCACCCCCATAAATATATATAATTATTATATACCCATATAATTCAAAATTAAACATGAAAATACTTCTACAGCTTCTGTTTTTCTGTTCTAACACTATAAACACACTCCCCTTTGTTGTGTGTTCTCATAGTTACTATGTACTCCACTTATTATTCATTTATTTAGTTGATACACAAGTCAAGCCTTGTTTTCATGGAACTTCTAACACTCTAGGGGAGTGAGACAAAAATAAATATTACAGATGGGCCAATTACATAGTATTTTAGAAGGTGATACATGCAATAAAAATAAAGCAATTTTATATAATAGTCAGACATAAAATGTGTTTTTAAAATGTTGCCATAAAAAATATTATGCTTACAAAATACTGTAATATTACCAGGACTCTCTTGCCAGAAGTGCCTTTACAATTTATGTCAGACATCAAATGTGTTTTTAAAATGTTGCTGTAAAACATGTACCTCAGAAGTATTTAAACAAAGTTTAATTAATTTGTTCTCTTTTGGAGTGCAAATTGTTTAGCATGTATCTGAGTCATAATATTTTTAAAGTGTTTATTTAAATTAATTAATATTGCTTTTAAAATTTATTGTGGTAAAATATATATAACATAAAGCTTACCATTTTAACCGTTTTGGGCAATAAGTACAACACTATTGTACAATCACACCACCATTCATCTCCAGAACTTTAATTAATGATTATTTGAAGTTATTTTGTTTTGTGTAAAAAAACAGCATTTTGTTGTGGATGATTAAAAAAGAGAAGTATAAAAGAAAATAAAATTACTCAAAGTCTCAACCTTTAGAGAAAATTCAATCTATATCTACCTTATGGCACATATAAAATTACATTGGACTGCTAAATCCACGGACTAAAAATTTCTCATGTGTTAAAAATCCTGCTGAGTCAAGAATGAGATTAAGAATCTGACCATGTCTAAAGAAGTAGTGGAGCTGAAAACCCCAGTTGTCTATTCTACAGCATTTATTTAATATATCAATGAGGAGACCTCAATAAAAATGATTCTCAGAGTGCTGAGGCATAGGGAAGAAAGGATATGCACAATTTCTCATGCTGGACATATGATTTAGAACTGAACCCTATGGAGAGAGAATTGCAAGTAGAAGATGAAGGAACTTTGGGTATTAAGAAATTGGTAATACATTAAGCAAAATGTAGGGATGAGACATTCTTCCAAATTCGACTTGGAATAAAAATGGGCTCCACAAAAATGTCATGCTGGGGGCAAAGTTTGAAACTCATGAATCTTGCAGATTTGGATGCAATGTGTCAAAAATAGCAATGTGAAAAGGAGATGGCTTCCTACTCCAGAGAAATGGTCATACTCCATGAAAGTGTTGACATTGCTGTAGAAGTGCTGTATTACTTTGTTTTCACGCTGCTATAGAGATGCTACCCGAGACAGAGTAATTTATAAACAAAGAAATTTTAGTTGACTCACACTTCTGCATGGCTGGGGAGGCCTCAGGAAACTTGCAATAATGGCAGAAGAGGAAACAGGCACTTCTTACATGGTGGCAGGTGAGACAGAGTGAGCAAGAGCAGGAGAAATGTTTTATAAAACCATCAGATCCCATGAGAACTCACTCTTTATCATGAGAACCACATGGGAGAAAGCAGCCCCATAATCCAATTACCTCATACCTGGTTCCTCCCTTGACACATGGAGATTATAGGGATTACAATTCAAAATGAGATTTGGGTGAGGAAATAGAACCAAACCATATAAAGTGCTAAAGAATACTACTGATAAACTCTTACCACTCTCCTTTCCCTAACTATCCTCAGTAGGGACTCTGAAACAATTTGGACACTATAGCAAGAAATGGTTTATAAGTAAAAGCTATGAATGAACAAAATTTAAATATTCACATTAACGTTACCATATTTATACACAAGGGCCCAGAGACTTGGGTGAACTTAGGTTCTATTCAAACATATAATTTTATATTTCTATATAAAATTTCATTTTTGGATGTTCTATAATGTGTTAGATCATTTTCTTGGGAATTTTAGTTGTTTTTAACTTTCTGCATTTTGGTTTGAAAAACATGAGTTTTTATTAAATATGAGTTTTTATTAAAATCTATTATTATTTCTTAAAAATTAAATTCTACTTGAATAGAATAAATGACTTGAAGGATGTATGCATTGACAATTGCCTACCTAAGAGGTTCTTACCAATTTATACCCAAATGTTAAGATAAACTGTATAAAATAGTAATTGACAATTTTAAACTATAAAAATTGTAATTTCAAAAATGTGTAAAAAATGTGCTTTTCATTGCATTCTTACCAATCTCTATCATTTTAAAAACATAAAAGTGGTATTTTGTTGGCTTTTCATTCATTTATTTACTTTTATAATTCATTTATTCATCAATCCAGAGTGTGTCCTTACTATGTTCAAACCAGTATGACAGGCATAAGAATACAAAGGGGACTAAGAACATTGAGCCTGCTGTTATGCTACATACAAGTCTCTTAGAGCAAATTATCAATCAAATATTCTTAAACAGAAACATAAAGTTTATATTTCATAAATAAATATAAATATGAAAATGCTATGACTGGCATGTGCTATGAGAATCTATAAGGAAACAGCTAATTTATATTGGGAGGATCATGGAAGGTGTCTCTGTAAAAGTCAAATTTTAACTGTTATCTAAAAGAGGAGTACATTTAACTGATGAGGAATTGGAAGAAAAGAATTTGAGGGAGAAGTAAAACTGTGGATTCAAAGACTTTTTGGCAAAAAGATAATATCATACATTTATGAACTTGAAAGAGGATCTGAGTGGTTGAAACAGAGATTGGGCTAGTTGAATTATCTAATGAAATTGTACTGGATTAAAATATTATTCTTCTTATAAGTGCAATAGAAACATTGTAGGATTTTAAATAGGGGTATGTAAAATATTTTCTCATGTATGTTTTGAAAACATATTTCTGTGTTGCAATATGAATACCTTAGGGTAGGTTCAGCCTGGATATGGGGAGACTAATTAGGCTATTTTATAGACCAGAAAATGTATGAGGGTGACTTGGACTAGGGAAGTGGGGGTAAAGGCAGAAAAAATGTAATAGATTTATGAGCTGTTTGAACAATTGGATGGATGCTTGCACTATTTACTGAAACAATGACAGAGGAAAATATCTGAAGGTAAGGTGATGAGTTTTGTGGAACTCAAAGGGCCTTTCAGACATCCAAGTAAAAATGTCAAGGAGGTAATTGAGTATACATGATCACACATCAAAGAAGGGTTACCAATGGAATTTTACCTTTGTGAATTATTTGCTGCTTTTGAGTTTTAAGCCAAATACATGTATTATATATTAAAAAATTAAACTAATTTTATAGAATAAAACAACTGTAAATCATGATGTCAATTTGTCAAATAAATGTTTAATAACAGCATGTTAATTTAAATGACATAATAATGTTATGTTTTAATAATTACAGAAAATTTCTCTCTCTTTCTTTCCTTCTCATTATATAATGTACTATACATGAGTGCATAGAGAGAGAAAGAAAGTATATATAAAATAAAAAACTAGGAGAGCATTGTAATGTGGATGGGAGGGTTACATATTGACAATATTTGGGGGGGGTAGGATAACTATGGGTAAAAGTTAAATTTAACTTTCTAATATATATTTTTGGTTTCTTTCACTGTCAATATGTGGCTCTTACAATGAATAAGAAAAAATACGTTTAAGTAGAAGACTCGGAAGAAGGATGAATCAGGATCAGTGACGGGGGACTGGGATAAAATTGATTCCAAGAGCTTTTCCATATATTGCAACTTTGAGTTATCTGCCTCTCACACTATCTCTAAAATTCAAGTGAGGAAAAAAAACCAGATACTTCAGTAGAAAATATGCTTCATCCTTTCTTGCAGTTTTATCTTTGTATCAAACCAGATCATCTGAAAACTTTGCTCAGATACATGTTTGGTACCTGAAAATGTCATTTACTGAGTTCTGCTTTGGTACACTGCCTTTGGCCCACTCGGTGAAATGCTAAATAAAAATCCATAGGAAACCTGCTTATGCATTTATGACAGTGTGCTTGAAGATGTTTTCTTCTTTTTACTCATACAAATAATTCCTTGAAACTTAAGTATCAGAAATTATTTAGCACTTAAGGAGTGTGTATATACTGTCTTTACAGATAGTATAAACCATATAACTAATTTTATTTCCTTTTTTGTGTGATTATCAAGAAACTCAGAGACATATTTGAAGTTTAACTTTTATAAGAAATTAAGACTCTTTGATCAGAATGTCTACTTTACATGTTTACTTTGGCATGGCTTCATATGTATAACAACTTGGTCTTGTTTTATATTTGTGTATTTTTCTCATTCAGTTATAGTTGTCTGTTCATTGTATGGATTGTTATGTGTCTATAATCTAGAAGAAAACCAATTAGACAGAAAAAAATGGGAGCTCTTTAATCAAAATGATAAAGTTATTTTTCTGGATGAGATTGCTTGGGGACAGGAAATAAGAAGAAAAACAGTCCCAGAATTTAGCATAAGGAACTTCTGCATTTAATCATTATGTACAGACAGAGATTCAGACATATAGCCATGAAAAAGAGGCAGAGGAGGAAGGATATCAGAAAACCTAGAAGCCAAGAGGTGAGACTTCCAGGCAGTAGCCACCTGTGAGGAATATTGTTCACTGGTCAAAGAAGTCAAGGACTGAAATGTCCACTGAATTTCTCAGTGAGGCTCTTTGGATAGTGTTGGGAAAAGTAATCAGATTTGAGTGGCTCGAAGAACAAATAGCACATAAGGAAATGAAAATGAGTATGCTTCAGGTTTTATAGCATATTGTATACTCTAAATTTTTAAATAGTATTAATGATTAATGTTTTCTGTAAAGAAATAGTAAATATTAATAGTAAAGTATTCATTAATTCAAACCAGTGACTGTAATAAGGTAGCACTAAATGATTATTTAAAATAACTCCAAGACAATCCCATAAATGTTGGCAGGAAGAAATTGAAAAGAGGAAAAAATGACCTTTTCCTCCCCTTTATAACTGAAATACAGATTTCACACACACTAAAATTTTCTTCAAAGTTCATATTGCATCATTAACCTTTCAAGAAGATTTTAAGAATTTTATAACATTATATGCTAATACCTCTTGCCTTAAAACATCAAAAAACATATACTATAAGAAATAAAAAGAGAAAAGGCAGCAAAACAAACAAAGAAGCTGCTCAAGCAAAAAAACACTGACTTCTATCTTGGTGTAGTCAGATTAGAGGCGATTTCAGTTGTTCCCCAACTGGAGTCTAATTTTTTCATCATTTGCACTCGCATGCATAGTAGAAATGAAGGGGTGCATATGCGTGGATAATCAGAGATAAAGGAGAAAGGGAAGATGATAATTTTAGAGGCTTTTTAAAAAGTGTGATCTGTGTTTATTTATTCTAGTTAGTGGCTAGTAACCTCTCCTCCTTCAATTTAATCCTTTGGGCCTGGCACATGAAAATATTTTTTAGAGATATATGTTACTAATACCTCAGTGCTCAGTATTTCAAAATAGTAAACACAGGGGATGAATTTATGGAAATAACCTGTTTTTTTTCTTATCTTTTAAATCATAATGACAGCTGAAATGTCATAAGAATTAGTATTTATCCCCATTTTATTTTTAGATGGGTTTGTTAATGTCTAAAAGTGATCTTTTCATGAATAAGAACATAGAGACTTCCCGATAAAGTGACATCACCCTCATGTATCCCCATGCAACTATCACAAAGCTGAGACTGAAATCAACTGCTGTGGTTCATTTTCACCATAACGTTGAATTAAAGTGCAGCCAGCTTTCAATAACAGGTAGGGATTCACCATTGTATTTCCACAAACATCTCTACTTCATAATGTTCAATATGCGAAGGCAAATGCACACAGAGTTTTAAAAAATTTGGTTACACACTTCCAGACACACGGTGTACTCAGTTCATAGCCTCTGCACATTACTGAAAATGAAATCCAATCTGAGATGTGGTGGAAACTGCTAGTTTACATTAGTCTCTTGGTGGGTGTGTGTGGCCTTCGCTAGTTCCTCCGTGATTGGGAGGCCAAACCAATGTTGGCCTTGGGGAAAGTCTAGGGAATAGGGAAGGATGAAGAGGGAAGGGTGGAGGGGGACTCATTTACCACTTCTCTGCCTGAATAGTGACTGACAGAAGGAAGGCCAAAAAGTGCACTTTACAGATGACAAATTTTGTTCAAAAGTCATTTGGGAAAGTTTGCTAGTACTTAAACTTTTCTAGGTAAGTTTGCCCTACTTGGAATGTCAGTTTCACATGTCCCTCATTAGCCTTCTTCAGTCCCTTTAGATATCCTTAATACGGCTCAATGATTTAGGGCTTGAGTGTTGGAGGCTAAGGAAGCAGAAACTTGTTCAGCCACTGGAGTGCTACAATTGGGTTAGTGTCCTCCTTTCAGCAAAAATTCTTAAGTCTCTTTACTTTTATAGACCCTATTACGTCACTGTTTCCTTTGTAATCTTATCCCACCCCCAGCTCTTTTCTTTCCCTTCTCCCTCTTTCCACCCTCTCTGTCCTCTCCTCACCTGTCCACCGCAATGGCCGTCATGGAGTAGATGCTGGCGAACACAGCTGTGATAGGAAAGAAGTTCTGGAAGCGGCAGTAGTTGGCGCCGAAGTACCACTCGCTATGAAGTGCGTAGATGAAATTGACCAAAGTGTTGAAGGCGGCCATGGAGGCGTCGGAGAAAGCCAGGTTCACAAGGAAGTAGTTGGTGACAGTCCTCATGCGCTTGTGGGCCAGGATGATCCAGATGACGATGAGATTTCCAAAAACGGCCACTGCCACCACCACACCATACGCCAGGGACCAGAGCGCGATGCGCCAGGACGGCTGCACGAACTGGTTGGTGAGGTTGGCCCGGGGCTGCGAGGGCGCCGGGGAAGCCAGCGCGGAGTTGGAGGAGGAGAGGTTGCCAGCTTGGACCAGCAGTTGCAGCCACCCAGTCTCAACTGCCCCCTTGGCTGCCCCGGCAGCTAGCGAGGCAGTCAGGTTCCCGGCGTCGGCACCCACGCCTCCACCGCCGTCTGTCCAGGTTTCTGCTGCTGGGAGAGTGGTCATTGCCACCGGTCTGCAGTACCGGACCTTCCCACTCACTCACCTACGGGCAGCCCAAGACCAGATTCCTCTGAAGTTCTCTGCCTCTTGCTCACTTTGGTGCCGGGTTTTCAGACACGCCTGGAAGTGGAAAGATAAGGTACTGTAATCCCTGCTGGTTAGGGGATGCAGCAGGTGATAAGGAGCAAGAGCCGCACTTTCCCTGAGGAGCTTGACGCTCTGGCGGGCAGAAAGAACGAGATCCTCGAAAGATAAGTGTTGTCTCGTCGCACCACAGCGAGAGCCGCAGCTGCCCGGCACAGGCTGGAGAACTGAGCATCCTGCGCTGCAGGCGCGCTTTATACTCTCACGGAGTCCCACGCTTCGGTGACGTGGCGGGGGCCGCGGAGCTGACCATCTCATTTGCTGGCTGTAATTGCACTCCCTCTCTCCATCCCGCCTTTCGCATTTCATTCATTCGCTGCTTGTCACCAAGCAGCTGGAACTTGGCAGGCTGACCTGCGCAAGGGAGCGCTGCACTCCCTCAGCTGTAATTAACATCTTTCCAAGATTGTTTTCCCTTCTTTTAACTTTAAGATATTTTGCTGAGGTCCCTGTTCTCAAACATGTATTGGGGGCTGTTATTTCTTGCTCAATTTAAACCATTCACCCACGAGGGAAGGGCAAGATCCTAGGTGATTTTTCGGAGACTGTGCGTGAGTGTAGACTGCTGCAGGTTGTGGGCACGGCCTCAAACGCAAACGTTTTTAGGCGTCACTGGGTTTTGAATTTCATTCAACTTTCTGCTCTGGTGTTCATATTCTCTCGTCTCAGATCCCTTTACCTCTGGCTCCCACTTTCCACATCCACCCATTTTCCCTCTTCCTGTATTTCTATCACTAGAAATGGGTCCCTCTGACCTCATTATCAGCAGCAGATGGAGACTATGGTTTCTCCTGGAGGATTCTGCTCAGGATAAAATGTCATGGCACACGGAGGGTAAATCGCTAATCCTAAGGAGTACATTTTCTTGAACAGATCTCTACATTTCCCTGGGTTGAACATATCCAATATGCACTGTAAATACACGCTCTTGGTTACAGGGTTCTGGACATATGGTGCCTTAGTTTTCAGGGCTTGACCATGAGGACACACTGATGAGAACACCGTGTATGAACAAATACTTGGGTTTCCCGGGAAGACAGGCAGGACCTGATTTCTGAAGTTTGTTTGAGAGTAGTGAGCTAAAGCGCTCGGTGGAGTACATGCTGGAAGGACTTAGTCTGTGCTTAGACCAATCTCAGGAAATTTATAGAGCTGAAGCTCCTTTATTAGCATCCTGGGGGCATATGTATAAATTTAGATTTAAGCATATGTTTAGCTGCCTACTGGTTATACTTGAACTGTTTGAACCTCTGTTTCATCACTTAAAAATGATTTTTTAAAAGGAATTAAATTTACAGTATAATGACAGGATAGTTTCTGCAGACTTCCCTTAACAACAGTAGGCAGGAGGAAACACTCTTCCCTCTAGTTATCATTGTGTATTACATCTAAACATGTTTAGGTGAAATGGATCTGATCCACAAGTTTTATCAAGAGAAGGCAATTTGTGATTTGTACCCACTTTGTTTTTTTTTTTCTTTTTTTTCTAGAAATCTTTTTGTTCTGTCACCCAAGCTGGAATACAGTGGTGCAATCATAGCTCACTGCAGCCTTCAACTCTTCACTCAAGTGATCCTTCCCCTCCTCAGCTTCCTGAGTAGCTAGGACTACATGTATGTGCCACCAGTGCCACACCCAGCTAATTAAAAAAAATATATATATTTTTTTATTTATTTTTTGAAAGAAAGAGAGAGAAAAGAAGAAAGAAAGAAAGAGTGAAAGAAATAAAAAAAGAATGTAAGAGAGGAAGAGAAAGAGGGAGAGACAGATCAATGAGATAGAAAATTAACAAGGATATCCAGGACTTGAACTCAGACCTGGAACAAGTAAACTTAACAATTATTTACAGAACTCTCCACCCCAAATCCACAAAACATAAATTTTTTCTCAGTATCACATTACCCCTATTTTAAAAGTGACCACATAATTGGAAGTAAATCACTCCTCAGCAATTGCAAAGCATTTCACAGGTTTAAATAAAATATTGGTTGGCTGCTTGTTTGTTATTTTCATCCCTTATTCCTTCCTGTCTCCATTGTTAAGCACAATTATTG
>CAUYLG010018682.1:0-28245 GCA_963573385.1 Cacajao melanocephalus
TTCTAGCCTGGGCAATAGAACAAGAATCTCGTTCTCTCTCCCTCTTTCTCTTCCTCTTTCTTTCTCTCTTACATTCTTTTTTTTTTCTTTCTTTCACTCTCACTTTCTTTCCTCTCTTTTTCTTTCTTTCAAAAAAAAAAACAAAACAAAACAAAAAACTCAAAGACTAGCAATGAGTGCTTTGCAAGAAATACAAGAGATTAGATAGTGACAACAATCTACTTTCAAACAGATTAAAAATCCTCACAGCTAACATCTTACTGAATGGGGAAAAGCTGAAAGATTTTCCTCTAAGAACTGAAACAATACAAGAATGTCCACTCTCATCACTCTTATTCAACATAGTACTGGAAGTCCTATCCAGAGCAATTAGGCGAGAACTTGAAATAAAAGGCATCTAAATTGAAAAGGAGGAAGTCAAATTGTCCCTGTTTGCAGACGACAGGCTCATATACATAGAAAACATTAAAGACTCTACCAAAGTTTTTTTTGTTTTGTTTATTTTTGTTTTCTAAAATAAAGATGGAGTTTCACCATGATGGCCAGGCTGGTCTTGAACTCCTGACTTCAGGTGATCCACCCACCTCGACCTCCCAAAGTGCTAGGATTACAGGCGTGAGCCACCACACCCGGCCGGAATTCTTAAAACTGATATATTCAGTAAACTTGCAGGATAAAAAAAAATTAACATATAAAAATCAGTAGTATTTCCATACATGTACAACAAACTTAGCTGAAAAAGAAATCAAGAAGGCAATCCCATTTACAGTAGCTACCAAAAAATAAAATAAAATACCTAGGATTAAATTTAATCAATCAAGGAAGTAAAAGATGTCTATAAGAAAAACTACAAAACACTGATGAAAGATGTTGAAGAGGATACAAATGGAAAGACATCCCATGCTCATAGATTTGGAAAAATTCATATTATTAACATAACAATACTACCTGAAGCAAGCTGCAGTTTTAATGCGATCCCTATCAAAATACCAAAGACATTCTTCACAGAAATAGAAGAAAAAAAAATCCTAAAATGTGTATGAAACCACAAAAGACCCCAAATAGCCAAGTCAATCCTGAGCAAAAAGAACAAATCTGGAGTTATCACATAATCAGGCTTCAAAATATACTACAAAGCTATAATAACCAAAACAGCTTGGTACTGGCGTAAAAACAGACACAAAGACTAATGGAATACAATAGAAAATCCAAAGTTAATCCACTTATTTACAGCCAACTGATTGTTGGCAAAGATGCCAAGAATACTTATTGGGGAAAGGACAATCTCTTGAACAAATGGTGCTGGCTTATAAGTGGAAGCTAAGCTATGAAGACACAAAGGCATAAAAGTGATATAATGGAACTTGGGGACTCAGGGGAAGGGCTGGAAGGGGGCAATGGATAAAACACTACATATACCGCTGAGGTGATAGGTACACTAAAATCTCAGGAATCACCACAAAAGAACTTATCCATGTAACCAAAAACCACCTGTACCCCAAAAATTATTGAAATAAACAATGTGATTACACTTAGTCCATTAAATTGTACACTTGAAATGGTAAATTGTATGTTCTGTATATTTTACCACGATAAAATTAAATATCTTTTAAAACAAAAAATCCAGGCCAGGCACGGCGGCTCATATCTATAATCCCAGTACTTTGGGAGGCCGAGGCAGATAGATCACTTGAGGTCAGGCATTCAAGACCAGCCTGGCCAACATGGTGAAACCCCATCTCTACTAAAAATACAAAAAATTAGCTAGGCGTGGTGGCACATGCCTGTAATCCCAGCTACTTGAGAAGCTGAGGCAGGAGAATCGCTTGAACCCAGGAGGTGGAGATTGCAGTGAGCCAAGATCATGCCACTGCACTCCAGCCTGGATGATAGAGCAAGATTGTCTCAAAAAAAAAAAAAGAAAAAAAAATGCTGGGGAAACTGGATATCTATATGTGAAGAACTAGAACCCCATTTCTCACTCTATACAAAAAAATCAACTCAAAATGGACCAATGACCTAAGTGTAAGACCCCAAACAATAAAACTACTAGAAGAAAATGCTGGGAAATGTTCCAGGACATTGGTCTAGGAAAATATTTTATGAATAAGACCTCAAAAGCACAGGTGATTAAAAAGCAAAAATAAATAAATGAGATTATATCATACTAAAAAGCTTCTGCATAATAAAGTTGAAACAATCAGCAGAGTAAAAAGACAATCTACAGAAGTGGAGAAAGGATTTGCAAACTACTCATTGGTTAGGGAACTAATATCCAGAATATACAAGGAACACAAACATCTCAACAGCAAAACAAACAACCCTATTTAAAATTGGGCAAATGATTGTCCTAAGTGAACTTAGGAACAGAAAACCAAATACAGCATGTTCTCACTTATGAGCAGGGGCTAAGCCATGGGTTAAAAAGGCATGCAGAGGGGTATAATGAACATTAGAGACCAAGAAGTAGGGAGGATGGGAGAGGATGAGGGATGAAAAATTACCTAGTGGGGACAATGTAGACTATCTGGGTGAACAGGTATACCAGAAGCCCAGACTTCACCACTGTACAATTCATTGATGTAACCAAAAACCACTGTACCCCTAAAGCTGTTGAAATATTTAAAATTGTGTTAATTTGGATAGAGCTAAAAAGAGAGAGAGAGAGAATCCAGGCACAGTGGCTCATGCCTGTAATCCCAGCACTTTGGGAGGCCAAGGCGGGCGGATCACCTGAGATTAGGAGTTCCAGACCAGCCTAACATGGAGAAAACCCCATCTCTACTAAATATATAAAGTTAGCTGGGCGTGGTGGCTCATGCCTGGGAACTACCCGGGAGGCTGAGGCAGGAGAATTGCTTGGGCCCAGAGGTTGAACCTTTAAGGTGAAGGTTGTGGTGAGCCAAGATCGTGCCACTGCACTTCAGCCTGGGCAGCAAGAGCAAAACTCCATCTAAGAGAGAGAGAGAGAGAGAGAGAGAGAGAGACAGAATGCCCTAGCAGAGAGAAAAATTTAATGTTGAAGATGATTCAATGGAATGTGCTAAAGGTGCAATTGCTTCTATAAATTAAAAATAAATAAGCAAACATAAATAAAAATTAAAAATGGGCAAATGAGCCAGGTGCAGCGGCTCATGCCTATAATCCCAGTACTTTGTGAGGCCGGGCAGATGAATTGCTTCAGCCCAGGAGTTCAAGACCAGCCTGGGCAACATGGAAAAACCCTGTCTCTACAAAAAATACAAAAAAATTAGCATGGCATGGTGGCACATGCCTGTGGTATCAGCTATTTAGAAGGCAGAGGTGGGAGGATTGCTTAAGCCCTGGAGGACAGGGCTACAGTGAGATGTCATTGCGCCACTGCACTCCAGCCTGGGCAACAGTGAGACCCTATCTCAAAAGAAAAGGTGAGGGGCAGAGGGGGGGCAGGCAAATAATCTGAGCAGACATTTCTCAAAAGAAGACATATACAAATGGCCAACAAATATATGAAAAAATGCCCAATATCACTAATCATCAGGGAAATGTATATCAAAATCACACTGAGTTATCATCTCATCTCAATTAGGATAGCTATTAACAAAAAGACAAGAAATAACAAATGCTGGTGAGGATGCAGGGAAAAGGGAACTCTTTTTGTTGTTGTTCTTTTTTTTTTTTTTTTTTTTTTTAAACAAAGTCTCACTCTGTCTCTAGGCTAGAGTGCAGTGGTGTGATCTCAGCTCATTGCAACCTCTGCCTCCTGGATTCAAGTGCTCCTCCTGCCTCAGCCTCCCCAGTAGCTGGGAGTACAGGTGCGTGCCATCACACCCAGCTAATTTTTTGTGTTTTTAGTAGAGATGGGGTTTCACCATGTTGGCCAGGATGGTCTCCATCTCTTGACCCTGTGATCCTCCTGCCTCAGCTAAAGTGGAGAAAAGGGAACTATTATGCAATGTTGGTGGGAATGTAAACCTAGTTCAGCCACTAGGACGAATGGTATGGAGGTTCCTCAAAAACTACAAATCAAACTCCCATATGATCCAGGAATCCCACTACTGGGCATTTATCCAAAGGAAAGGAAATTATTACATCAAAGAGATATCTGGGTGGGCATGGTGGCTCACGCCTATAATCCCAGCACTTTGGGAGACCAAGCTGGGCAGATCACTTGGGGTCAGGAGTTCGAGACCAGTCTGGACAACATGGTGAAACCCCATCTCTACTAAGAATACAAAAATTAGCCGGCCGTGGTGGCGGGCACCTGTAATCCCAGCCACTCGGGAGGCTAAGGCAGGAGAATTTCTTGAACCCAGGAGACGGAGACTGCAATGAGCTAAGATTGCACCATTGTACTCCAGCCTGGGCCACAAAGCAAGACTCAGTTTCAAAAACAAAAACAAAAAAGCCAGGAATAGAAAGTTAAACACTGCTTGTTTACTCATATGTGGAAGCTAAAATAAAGTCGATCTCGTAGAAGTAAAAAGTAGAATAGGGGGTACTAGAGGCTGGGAAGGGTACGGAGAAGGCAACGATAGGGAACCACTTGCTAAAGGATACAGAATTACAGCTGGGCCAGGGCACAATGGCTCATGCCTGTAATCCTAGCACTTTGGGAGGCAGAGGCAGGCAGATCCCCTGAGGTCAGGGGTTCGAGACTAGCCTGGCCAACATGATGAAACCCCGTCTCTACTAAAAATACAAAAAAATTAGCTGGGTATGGTGGGGTGTGCCTGTAATCCCAGCTACTTGGCAGGCTGAGGCACAAGAATCACTTGAATCCAGGAGGCAGAGGTTGGGGTGAGCCAAGATTGCACCGTCGCACTCCAGCCTGGGCAACAGAGTGAGACTCCATCTCAAAAAATAAAATAAAAATTACAGCTGGATAGGAGAAATAAATTCTAGTGTTCTAGATCGCTGTAGGACGACTATAGCTAATAAGACATTAAATAGTTTCAAATGTGGCCAGAAGGAGGATGTTGGACATTCCCAACACTAAGAAATGATAAATGAGATGATTGATATGCTAATCACTCTGATCTGATCACTATATATTACATGTATCAAAACATCACTATGAGGCTGGGCACTGTGGTTCATGCCTGTAATCCCAGCATGTTGGGAGGCTGAAGTGGGTGGGTCACCTGAGGCTGGGAGTCCAAGACCAGCCTGGTCAACATGGTAAAACACAGTCTCTACTGAAAATACAAAGATTAGCCAGGCTGAGGCATGAGAATCGCTTGAACCTAGAAGGTGGAGGTTGCAGTGAGCCCAGATAGCACCATGTCACTTCACTTTAAGCAACAGAGTGAGACTGTCTCGAATAAAAAAAAAAAAAATCACTGTATATCCCATGAATATGTAAAATTATTATTTGTCAATTTAAAAAATAAAATTAAAAGGACAAACAAAAAGATTAAAAAGAGCATCTTGCTGGGTGTGGGGGCTCACGCTTGTAATCCCAGTACTTTGGGTGCAGCTGGGGGAGCTGTCAGCAGTCCATGGTAAGCAAAGCCCCAGCTGTGCATGAGATGCTCCAGGGAGGGAGAAGGGGACTCAGACACTAAGGAGCTGGCAGGGAAGAGAAGCCAGGAGGGAGGTAAGCAGCAGTCAGGGAACTCAGGGAAGCACCTCAAATGGGCAAGGGAGAGGGGAGCAGAAAGATGGGTAAGGGGTACGAAGAAGAACCCAATGAGAACTCTGAGAGCAGAAGAGGTAGTAAGAAGCAGTCAGATTGTGCTTGTGTTTTGAAGGCAGATAGATAAATCAGGATTTGTTTTTGAATTGCAACCTCCGCCTCCTGGGTTCAAGCAACTCTCCTCCCTTGGCCTTCCAAGTAGCTGGGATTACAAATTAGCTGCCACCATAACCAACTAATTTTTGTACCTTTAGTAGAGATGGGGTTTCACCATTTTGGCCAGGCTGGTCTCGAACTCCTGACTTCAGGTGATCCACCTGCCTTGGCCTCCCAAAGTGCTAGAAATACAGGCATAAGCCACTGTACCCGGCCTATTTATTATTTTTTTAAGACAAGGTCTCACTCTTTCTCCTAGGCTGGAGTGCAGTGGTGCCATCCTGGCTCACTGCAGCCTCTGCCTCCTGGTCTCAAGTGATCCTCCTGCCTCAACCTCCTGAGTACCTGGGATCACAGGTGCGCATGGGATTATAGAACTTTTTTGTCCGGAAAAATGTCAAATTTGTAGAAAAGTTGCACAAATGGTACAATGAGCACCCACATGCTCTTCACCTAGATTCACCATTTTTTAGCATTTTGTTATACAGGTGTCCCTTGAACACCAGTTTGTCATGAATGCATAAAATATATGTAGATATTAGTCTATTTTATCATGTTCTGCCATAAAATATACACAAATCTATTATAAAAAGTTACAATTGGTCAAAACTGAGTACTTGCTTTAAATGCCTGTGACACTAATCATCATCTCCACAACAGCAGTTACTATCTCCAGTAAATTGCCCACTGTAGTAAAAAAATGATCTCTTGTGGTTTTCAGGTGTCTTTCGTTGTGTTTAGTGCAATGCTGTAAATCTTGAATAACACCATGGGTCCCACAAGGAGTGCCTCTAATAATGCTGGAAGTGCTCCCAAGAAGCAGAGAAAAGTCATGACATTATAAGAACAAGTTGAATTGCTTGATATGTAGATTGAGTAAGGGTTGAGGTCTGCAGCTGCAGTCACCCACCATTTCAGACAGACGATTCATCTTATAAAGACAATTGAAACTTACGGTATTGTAAGTACAGTACAGTACCATAAACGTATTTTCATTATGATTTTCTTACTAATATTTTCTCTGGCTTACTTTATTATAAGAATACAGTATATAATACATATAACATACAAAACAACTATATTATCAGTAATGCTTCCTGTCAACAGTAGCCTGTTAGTAGTCAAGTTTTGGGGAGTCAAAAGTTATATGTGGGTTAGTTAGAATGCATGACTGATGTTGTTCAAAAGTCACACTATATTTGCTTCTCTGCTCTCTGAATATACACACACATATATTGACATTTACATATATATTAACATACATATATTACATATATATGAGCCATTTGGGAATTTGTTGCAGACATCAGGACACTTCCCCTGTAAATACTTTTGCCTGTGTGTCCTAAGAAGAAAGTCATTCTCCTTCATCACTATGATGAAATTATTGCACCCAGGAAACTGATATAATATCATCTAATATTGAGTTCATATTCAAATTTATCCAACTTTGGAAATAATGTCTCTTATAATTGTGGTGTTTCCCTCCTAAACCAAGAACCAAACGAAGATCCAGTCCAGAATCATGCCATGCATTTAAGTTGTAGTTTTTTGAATCTTCTTTGATCTGCAGACTGCTGCCCTACCACTTTGTTCTTTCATGACATTGCCATCTTTTAAGAGCTCACGTCAGTTGCTTTGCAGAATGTTCCTCAATTTTGACTTGTCTGTTTCTTCATTAATCAGGTTAAACGTATTAGAAATACTATCCAGATGATGTGTGTTCTTCCCGTTCCTCACACGAGGAGACACACAGTATCAGTTTGTCCTATTACTGGAAATGCTAAGTTTGGTTTTTGGCTAAGGCAATGTCCAGCAAATATCTCCATTGCCTGAAAATTTTCCCCTTTATAATTAATAAGTAATCTAGGAGGTGCTACTTTAAGACTGTGTAAATAAACTATTCCCAGTCTTTCACCTAATAGTTTTAGCTTCCATTGGTGATTCTTGGCTGAATCAATTATTAACACGATTGTTGCAAAATGGTGAATTCCCAGTTTTATAACATTTATATGTATTGGTTGTCATTCTTCTGTTTTGAAAAAGCACCTTTACTTCTATCTCCTGTTATATTAATATTAGCAGCAGCACTAGTGTAGTTATCGTAGTAATATGAACCCATGGATTCTTTTTAACTGAATGTTTTTAAATAAATATTTGTAAAACTGTTCCAAATTCAACCAATGGCAGCCCCTTCAAACTTATTCCTGTGGCCTTTTGACATTATCATTTGTCCCCATCATTCGTTGGGTGCATGTTTTCTGTTACAGGCCTGAGGTGTCAGCAGGAAAGATGCAGTAGTGGCTCCTGGAGCCCTGTTACCCCGGCCTCTAGGGCCATCGGTAGGCCGCCTCCCTTCTCTTCTGAGTCCGCAGCTTGGACCTCCAGGTTCTTCCCTGGGGGCTCCCGGGAGAGCTCCAGCCCCAGCACACTGCACCAGGCTCCTCCCAGGGGCTCTCCTTTCCTGGCGCCCGGCTCCCCCACCCTCTTCCACCTCAACCCCTGAGCGCTTCATCCCCCGAGCCGGGCTGCAGGCTCCGCCCTCCAGTCGCTGGGTCAGTGGCCCTGGCTGACGGCCTCCGTGGCTGCAGGGGGCGACCTCTCAACGCGGCTCTTTGCTGGGGTCCCAGCCTGGGCCTGGAGCTTCCGGAGAGGTGGCGGGCGACATCCGGACCTCTCCGTCCATCCCTTTCGGGCAGGTGCCCTGGCTGCGCCCAGCCCCTCCCCTGGGGGAAAGTGTGCGTGCGCCGCTGAAGTTGCGAACGGCGGGTCACTCACAAGTTCAAGTACGCAGGGCGGGCGGCACTGCAGGTCGTGGCGCGGGTTCCTCTGGCCATCTGGGTGAGGGGGGGACCAAAAGAAGGAGCTGCTGAGGAGCCCACGGAGTGGGGCGGCAGCCGCCTCCCTGGACGGGAGGGGATGGCCGGGTAGGAACCCGCGTCCCTGCCTGCGCCCAGAGCTGGGCCCAGAGCTCGGGATCAGTTTGACAACTTAGAAAAATGGTAGTCTTGAGAAATTCATCACATCTGCCAAGGAAAGGACTGAGATTGAACTCAGCTATGCAAAACAACTCAGGAATCGTTTGAAGAAATGTCAACCTAGAAAGAACTGAAAGGAGAAAGAATCCATTAAGCAAAACTCTCCTTCCCTCCCTACGAGCAAAATGAGTGATCACGCTGGGCAACATTGTTATCGTCTTTGGCCGGGCGAGGTGGCTCACGCCTGTAATCCCAACACTTTGGGAGGCTGCCATGGGCGGATCACTAACTAGGTCAGGAGTTTGAGATCAGCCTGACCAACATGGTGAAACCAGTCTCTACTAAAAATACAAAAATTATCCAGGCATGGTGGCCTGTACCCGTAGTCCCAGCGACTTCGGAGGCTGAGGCAGGAGAATCACTTGAACCCAGGAGGTGGAGGTTGCAGTGAGTCGAGATCACACCACTGCTGCCTGAGCAACAGAGCAAGACTCCGTCTCAAAAAATAAAAAATAAAAATAAATAAAATAATTAAATTAAAAATTATCTTCTCTAAGGTCTTGAACTTTCAGATCACCATGGAGTTACAAGGCCATGTTCAAAACCAAAAGCCAAAACCATCGACAGAGACCTGATGGAAGCAACCTGAGTCAAGTAAAAGACAATAGAGTGAGATTACAAAAAGGCTGCCGATCACGTCAGTATGATGAGAAAATGATGCCTTATGTTTTAAAAACATATACACATTTTTAAAAGTCAGTGTTGAAAAAGACACACCACCAAGCTGAGAAAACATCACCAATGGCAGAAGACAGCAGACTGCTCAATGAGAATTGAATTACTCATCAATTCTTCAAGAAATTTGACACTGAGCTGCAAGAATTTTACCATCCTAATATTTCCAACAACGTTCAGAACATACAAGAGATAGAGGAAAAGAGGATAGTGAGAATGGGAGAATCAGTGAAGACATAGGAGAGATCAGTCAACAGGTGATAGCAATCAATAGGAGATGCTTGGAGAGAACAGTAAAGGCAACTGAATCAATGATCAGAAAAATGCCACAGCTGGTAATAAAAACTTCCAAGTCAGAGTATGAGCCTCTGGAGACATACGAGGATTACACTCTGCCAATTAAGTGCTTGATAATAGTCTTTCAAATTTCTGAGGAGAAGGCAAACCAGGATCAGTTGTGGTGGCAAATCCAAAGGAAACTTCTGGCTGTTCATAAAAATATATAAGGCCGGGCGTGGTGGCTCATGGCTGTAATCCAAGCACTTTGGAGGCCAAGGTGGGTGGATCACCTGAGGTCAGGAGTTCAAGACTAGCCTGACCAACATGGTGAAACCCTGTCTTTAAAAAAAAAAAATATATATATATATGTGTGTGTGTGTGTGTGTGTATATATATATACATATATATATATACATACATACATATATATATATATGGGGCTCCCAAGCAGCCAGAGGAACCGATTGCTTCAGTGAGCTCATGATCAAACCCAAAATTGGCTGCTTCAAAAGTCTGTAATGTAGGCTGGGCAGTGGCTCACACCAGTAATCCCAGCACTTTGGGAGGCCGAGGTGGGTGGATCACTTGAGGTCAGGAGTTTGAGAGACCAGCCTAGGCAACACGGTGAAACTCCATCTCTGCCAAATATACAAAAATTAGCCAGGTGTGGGTGCGCGCCTGTAATCCCAGCTACTTGGGAGGCTGAGATGGGAGAATCACTTGGACCTAGGAGGCAGAGGTTGCAGTGAGCCAAGATCATGCCACTGCACTCCAACCTAGGTGACAGAGTGAAACTCCACCTCAAAAAAAAAAAAAAGTCTATAGTGTAAGGGGTGCAACCCCAGAGGATATTGGCAGTCTTCCACCTCAACGGAAAAGGAAAAACCTAAAGAGAAAGTCAATGAAATAAACACAAATGGAGTTGGACAGAGATGGCATAACAAAAATGAAAGACATGTACCAAAAGAATTCTCAAATGGGAGACTCAGCCAGTTTGTCACAAATGAACAAAATTTAGACAAAAATATGGAAAAACCAGAGGCCCAAAAATGTGAAATCTAGCTGGCTAAGGTTGAAGGCAGGCTCACACAAACCAAGTGAGCAGGCCTGACAACAGAGTGGAATGTACAAAAACCAAATCCAAAATCCCAGAGCAGTTTGCACAAGATTGGAAGGGCTCAGAAGGCAGTTACATAGAAAAGCCAGTCAAGAGAGTGGGATGAGGACTTCTGGTCATGGATTTTGATAGTGAAACATAAATGTATATATTTTGAGACTGTCTTGCCCTGTCACCCAGACTGGAGTGCAGTGGCTCCATCACGGCTTACGGTAACCTTGACCTCCCAGGCTCAAGCTGGCCTCCCACCTCAGCCTCCCAAGTAGCTTGGACTACAAGCGTGTGCCACTACACCTGGCTAATTTTTATATTTTTTATAGAGATGGGATTTCGCCATTTTGCCCAGGCTGGCCTTGAACTCCTGAGCTCAAGTGATACATTCACCTTGGCCTCCCAGAGTGCTAGGATTACAGGCATGAGAAACCACACCCAGCCTTGATAATGAATTTGATCATGAGGAACTGCTTCCTGCTTTAGGGACTTGGAAAGCCCTCTACATGTTTGAAGGTCAGAATGAAGGAACAATTTCAATAGTTGAAGCAAAAATATTGTATGTTATAGAGGGAAATGAAGGTGCTGGGTGAATCTGTTTTTGGAAAAATGAAGAGTTAAGTCCCTTCCTTATTTGTCAAAATTGATTTGGACTAAAATGCTAAAGGTGCTAAGATGTATATTTAATATCACTCAATTTTTTTTTTTTTTGAGATGGAGTCTCATTCGGTCTCCAAGGCTGGAGTGCAACAGTGTAACCTCAGCTCACTGCATCCTCCACCTCCCAGGTTCAAGTGATTTTCCTGCCTAACCCTCCCAAGTAGCTGAGATTACAGGCTCCTGCCACCATTCCTGCCTAATTTTTGTATTTTTAGGAGAGACGGGGTTTCACCATGTTGACCAGGCTGGTCTCGAACTCCTGACCTCAGGTGATCCGCCCACCTTGGCCTCCCAAAGTGCTGGGATTACAGGTGCAAACCACTGCGGCCAGCCTCACATATTATTTTTAAGTTGTAGAGCTGTTTCTCCCCTACAACACTGACTGTTGCAGGCAGCTTCAAAAGCCTGGCTGGATGGTTAACACCGTGGTACAATACGCATTTTCAGACAGCCACACAGTAGACTTTTAGGTATCATACATTTGAATTTTCCTTGGCTAGTTTTGACTCTAATCAAGTTTCTCATGCTGAGATGAAGCTTTATATGGAAAGCTGCTAACTGCCAATTTACAACTGTGTTATTTGAAATTTGATAAACATTTCTTCTTTTGGCAGCATTTATAAACACGAAAAAGTGTTGTATTCTAGCTTCTAACCATCCTTTGTGAATAAGAAAGTATGGCATTGTGGAGGTACAGAAGACTTTAGCTCTCATATATAGTGCCTGCCATAAAGTACACTAAAATTTTCCTTTTTTTTTTTTTTTTTTTTTTAACTTTATAGAGATGGAGCCTCACTGTGTTGCCCAGGCTGGTCTCAGACTCCTGGCCTCAAGCAGTCCTCTCATCTCAGTCTCTCAAAGTGTTGGGATTACAGGCATGAGCCACCATGCCCAGCTGAATGCTATATTTTCTAGTTTCGTAAATTGAACGATGCTAGTTTGTTAAATTTTACCATTATTCACTTTGAGGAAATCACAAACAAAATTTAAATCTTAATTTTCTTTGAGGCAGGGGTCTTGCTATATTGTCCAGGCTGGTCTTGAACTTGTGGCTCAGGTGATCTTCCCACCTCAGCCTCTGAGTAGCTGGGATTCTCACCCTTTTTGAGTACAGAAGTAAATAAGTACTTGTACTAAAAGTTTGTATTTTTTCTTAAACATGGTTAAGATTATTTTTTTCATCATGATTGCCCTATCATGTCTATTCGATCCCATAGAGCCAGTCGAAATCTGGAAAAGTTTGGTCAGTTAACCTGTTGGTTTTTACATATGGCACCAACTGATCTTTACCAGATTGACACAGTAGATCAGCTGTTTTAATGCGGAAAAGAGATGCTTATATAAATATAATGCACATCTATTAATACTTCTCACTTCCTTAGTTCTGTTTCAGACAGAGGTTTTGTAGCAAGGGACCTGTATTCAGCTCACACTTCCCTAAGCGGGGCTAAAACTAGAATGCCTTATGGCAGTAGCTACACTCATACATAGGCATTGATCTTAGATCTGTGTAGATTTTTAAATCATTGGCATCTTTTGGACCTAAATTTTGTGTTTGCTGGAAAATTTTTTTCCCTAAGATGGGGTTTTACCATGTTGGCCAGGCTGGTCTTGAACTCCTGACCTCAGGTGGTCCACCCACCTTGGCCTCCCAAAGTGCTAGGATTACAGGCGTGAGCCACCACGCCTGGCCTGGAATTTTTTTTAAAAAGTAGTAAATGTAAAAGCTAACTTTAGAAAATGTTAATATGATTAACTTTACCCAGAATAAAATAATTTGCCACCTTTATAGAAATCTGGCCATGTAGGAATTTGCGTTCTTAAAATTGGCACTGACGCCAGAGGATAGATAGTGAAATTGGTCACATGCATAGGCAGCTACCAAGTCCAGTGTTTAATGGTGCCCAGGGAAGAGGATTGAAGCGCATACCAGAGAACTAGCTGTAATTGGGTCAGAGGGAAAGTGTCAGGCTGAGACTTAGTTTTAGATAGAAAAATGAGCTTCTTGCCTCTGCATTATTGGCTCATCTCATAAGCTCAAATCAGGGGATCAGAAGCTGGCAGAAGGGACTGACTCATGCTTGTTGATCTGGATGACCTCTGTTTCAAGGTTTTAGCAGTGAGTTCACTTACATTTTATAAGGTCTCCCAAAGTAAACTACTGTAGTCTTTACTTAGTGACAGACTAATTTACAACTATATAATATTTTTAGTTTGTAATTAAAATTTCTTCTGAATTATTAATGGTTTTACCAACATGATGTTGATAAAGACTCTCATCTTGCTGTTAAGTATTGTAGTGAGAAAATCAGCTGACCTGGAAACCACAGGGATTGGTTCTAATGAGCCATAAATGCTTCCTCTCTTCCTTTAGCACTAGATTACCAGCTTTAGGCATTTAATCAAGCAAATTAGAGACAGAAGATATTAAAATCTGACCATCCTACATCAGATGATGAACTCATTTCTAGACTAACTACCCAAGAAAGCAAGTTAAACACTGAAAAAGCCTAAAACAGGGCAAGTTGGCATTAGCTTTTAAAATGCCTGCCTTGAAAAACATGTTATTCTGTGAGGTTTTTTCTTTTTCTTTAAAATTGTACAAATTTGATTCAGAAAAATAGCTCAATTGGTTTGTATAGAGCATGGGAGAAGGGGTTGTGTGCATAAATGTGTGATGATTATGTTCACCTTAAACCCATTCTTTTCGTGCAAAGCTACTGCTTCTTGGTGTCCATAACTCAAGCCAGTTGTTTTTTTGTTTTGTTTTGTTTTGTTTTTTCTTTCACTTGGTGTGGTTTCCAAAATGTGATTATTTAATGTTTGCCAAGATGTTTGGAATAGAGTAACTTTCAACTGGTCAACTGATTGTGACTTTCTTCTTTTGTAGTTTTTTGTTTTTAAAATTGCTTTCTGTCAAACCCATCTATAATTCCCCCAGAATATATTTACATGGACTAAGGCTTACCAAAAATAAAGAAAATCTGAGAAACTGCCATAGCCAGGAGGAACCAAAGGGACATGATGACTAAATGTAACGTAGTGTCGTGGAGGGCCCACCTAGGAAAAAGACATTAAGGTAAGACTAAGGAAACCTGAATAAACTATGGGCTCTCATTAATAATAGTGCAATAAATTTATTGTAACAAATGCCCCATACTAATGTAAGATGTGAATAATAAGGAAACTGCATGTGGAGCATATGGGAACTCCACTATCTTCAAAATTTTTCTGTAAATGTAAAACAGTTCTAAAACAATAAAGGCTAGTTAAAAAAAAAAACAAAAAACTGGGCTCGTGCCTGTAATCCCAAGACTTTGGGAGGCCAAGGCAAGAGGATCACTTGATGGCAGTTTGAACAGCCTGAGCAACATAGTAAGACCTGAACTCTACAAAAAAAAAAAAAGAAAGAAAGAAAAAATTAGCCAGGCATGGTGGTGCACACCTGTACTCCCAGCTACTTGGGGGGCTGAGGTGGGAGGATCAGCTGAGCCCCAGAAGTCAAGGCTGCAGTGAGTTGTGAATGCTCCACTGCATTCAAGCCTGGGTGACAGAGTGAGATCCTGTCTTAATAAAAAAATACTTTTTAAATTGGCACGGTGGCTCATGCCTGTAATTCCAGTACTTTGGGAGGCTGAGGCAGGCAGAGGTCAGGAGTTCGAGACCAGCCTGGCCAACATGGTGAAACCTTGTCTCTATTAAAAATGCAAAAATTAGTTGGGAATGGTGGTGGTCACCTGTAATCCCAGCTACTCGGGAGGCTGATGTGGGAGAATTGCTTGAACCCAGCAGGTGAAGGTTGCAGTGAGCCAAGATCACGACAATGCACTCCAGCCTGGGTGACAGAGCAAGACCCTGTCTCAAAAAAAAAAAACGATAAATAAAAATAAATTTTAAAAACCCTGAAAGGCATTACTTGAACATCAGTTGTTATACTCTTTTATGTGATCATCTTTTGTGCCCCCAATGACTGTTTGTTATTATGTCTTCCAGAGAGAGGCAGGAGTCTGTTGTTAAACTCACACTGAATTCCCTGGTGGCTGCTTTAACAGTTGGCTTTAGGCTGGCACAGTGGCTCACACCTGTAATCCCAGCACGTTGGGAGGCTGAGGTAGGCGGACTACGTGAGGTCAGGAGTTCAAGACCAGCCTGGCCAACATGGTGAAACCCTGTCTCTACTAAAAACACAAAAATTAAGTGGGAGTGGTGGCGGGTGCCTGTAATCCCAGCTACTCAGAAAGCTGAGGTGGGAGAATCGCTTGAACCCAGTAGGTTGGCTTTAGTATAGACACTGGGTTCTTAGTTTTGTTTGACTCTAGTCACTATGATTGCTTCTTTCTAGTCTTACTGTAAAAGAAAAGAATCTGCAAGATGGCGAAATAAATCTCTTAGACACTGAAAATAATATTTAAAAAAATAAGAAGAGATGGCCAAATGGGGACAGCTCTGCTGCGCAGTTCCCAGTGAGAGCTGCAGAAGGCAAGTGATCCCTGCATTTCCAACTGAGGTACCAGGTTCATCTCATTGGGACTGGTTAGACAGTGGGTGCTGCCCAAGGAAGGCAAGCCAAAGCAGGGTGGAGGTGTCACCTCACCCAGGAAGTGCAAGGGGATGGAGAACTTCCTCTCCTAGCCAAGAGAAGCCATTAGGGACTTTCTGGACACTGGCACTCTGGCTCAGATACTGCACTTTTCCCACAGTCTTCACAACCCACAGACCAGGAGATTCCCTTTATTGCCTACAACACCAGCGCCCTGGGTTTCCAGCACAAAACTGGGCAGCTGTTTTAGCTGCAGCACTTTTTTTAAATTTTTCTCATACCCAGTGGTGCCTGGAACACCAGCAAGACAGAACCGCCTATTCCCCTGAGAAAGAGAGCTGAAGCCAGGGAGCCAAGTGATCTGGCTCAGTGGGTCCCACCCCTACAAAGACCAGCAAGTTAAGATCCACTGGCTTGAAATTCTCAAAGCCAGCACAGCAGTCTGAGCTTGACCTGGGACCGTTGAGCTTGGTGGGGGAGGAACATCTGCCATTGCTGAGGTGGTTTTAACCTCGCCTGTGTAAACAAAGTCGCCAGGAAGTTTGCACAGCAAGGCATCTGCAGGCAGTCTGTCACTAGACTCCCTTCTTGCTGGGCAGGGCATCTCTGAAAAAAGGCAGCAGCTTGTCAGGGACTTATAAAGCCCCCACCTTCCTGGGACAGAACACCTGGGAAAAGGGGTGGTTGTAGGTTCAGCTTTAGCAGACTTAAACATCCCTGCCTCGCAACTCTGAAGGGAGCAACGGATCTCCCAGCACAGCACTCAAGCTCCAATAAGGGATAGACTGCCTCAAGTGGCTCCCTGACCCCTATGTATCCTGACTGGGAGACACCTCAGACAGAAGAGCTCTAGCTGGCATCTGGTGGATACCCTTCTGGGACAGAGCTACCAGAGGAAGGAACAGGCAGCAATCTTTGCTATTCTGCAGCCCCCACAGGTGATTCCCAGGCAAGCAGGGTCTGGAGTGGACCTCCAGCAAACTTCAGCAGAACTGCAGCAGAGGGGCCTGTTACAAGGAAAACTAACAAACAGAAATAGTTTCAACATCAACAGAAAGGATGACCACTTAGAGACCCCATCCAAAAGTCACCAATTTCAAAGACCAAAGCTAGATAAATCCACAAAGATGGGAAAAAACCAGCACAAAAAGGCTGAAATCTCCAAAAACCAGAACGCCTCTTCTCCTCCAAGGGATCACAACTCCTCACCAGCAAGGGAACAAAACTGCATGGAGAATGAGTTTGACAAATTGACAGAAGCAGGCTTCAGAAGGTGGGTAATAACAAACTTCTCTGAGCTAAAGGAGCATGTTCTAGCTCAATGCAAGGAAGCTAAGAACCTTGAAAAAAGGTTAGATGAAATGCTAACAAGAATAACCAGTGTAAAGAAGAACATAAATGACTTGATGGACCTGAAAAACATAGCACGAGAACTTTATGAAACATATGCAAGTTTCAATAGCTGAATCAATCAAGCAGAAGAAAGGATATCAGAGATTGAAGATCTACTCAATGAAATGAAGTGAGATGGCAAGATTAGAGAAAAAAGAGTGAAAAAAAAAATGAACAAAGCCTCCAAGAAATATGGGATTATGTGAAAAGACTAAATCTACGTTTGCTCAGTGTACCTGAAAGTGATGGGGAGAATGAAACCAAGTTGGAAAACACTCTTTAGGATATTATCCAGGAGAACTTTCTCAACCTAGCAAGGCAGGACAACATTCAAATTCAGGAAATACAGAGAACATCAGAAAGATATTCCTTGAGAAGAGCAACCCCAAGACATATAATTGTCAGATTCACCAGGGTTAAATGAAGGAAAAAATGCTAAGGGCAGCCAGAGAGAAAGGTCAAGTTACCCACAAAGGGAAGCCCATCAGACTCACAGTGGATCTCTTGGCAGAAACCTACAAGCCAGCAGAGAATGGGGTCCAATATTCAACATCCTTAAAGAAAAGAACTTTCAACCTAGAATTTCATATCCAGCCAAACCAAGCTTCATAAGTGAAGGGAAAATAAAATTTTTTGAGAACAAGCAAGAGCTCAGAGATTTCATCACCACCAGGCCTGCCTTACAAGAGGCTCCTGAAGGAAGCAATAAACATGGAAAGGAACAACCAGTACCAGCCACTGCAAAAACATACCAAATTGTAAAGATCATCAACACTATGAAGAAACTACATCAACTAACAGGCACAGCAACCAGCTAGCATCAAAATGACAAAATCAAATTCACACATAACAATATTCACCTTAAATGTAAATGGGCTAAATGCCCAAATCAAAAGACAGATTGGCAAATTGGATAGAGTCAAGACCCATTGGTGTGCTGTATTCAGGAGACCCATCTTACCTGCAAAGACATACATAGGCTCAAAATAAAGGGATGGAGGAAGATTTACCAAGCAAATGGAGAGCAAAAAAAAAAGTAGGGGTTGCAATCCTAGTAAAACAGACTTTAAAACAACAAAAATCAAAAGAGACAAAGAAGGGCATTACGTAATGGTAAAGGGATCAATGTAATAAGAAGAGCTAACCTCAATATATATGCACTCAATACAGGAGCACCCAGATGCATAAAGCAAGTTCTTAATGACCTACAAAGAGACTTGGACTTGGACTCCCACACAATAATCGTGGGAGACTTTAACACCACACTGTCAATATTAGACAGATTAACGAGACAGAAAATTAACAAGGATATCTAGGACTTGAACTCAGATCTGGACCAAGTGGACCTAATAGACATCCACAGAGCTCTCCAAGCCAAATCCACAGAATATACATTCTTCTCAGCACCATATCACACTTATTCTAAAATTGACCACATAATTAGAAGTAAAACACTCCTCAGAAAATGCAAAAGAATGAAAATCATAACAAGCAGTCTCTTGGACCACAGTGCAATCAAATTAGAACTCAGGATTGGGAAACTCAACAACATGGAAACTGAACAACCTGCTCCTGAATGACTACTGGATAAATAATGAAATTAAGACAGAAATAAATATGTTCTTCGAAACCAACAAGAATGAAGACACAATATACCAGAATCTCTGGGATACATTTAAAGCAGTGTCTAGAGGAAAATGTATAGCACTATATGTCCACAAGAGAAAGGAGGAAAGATTTAAAATCGACACCTTAACATCACTATTAAAAGAACTAAAAGAGCAAGATCAAACAAATTCAAAAGCTAGCAGAAGACAAGAAATAAATAAGATCAGAGCATAACTCAAGGAGGCAGAAACACAAAAAACCCTTCAAAAAAATGAAATCCAGGAGCTGGTTTTTTTAAAAGATCAACAAAATAGACTGCTAGCCAGACTAATAAAGAAGAGAGAAGAATCAAATAGATGCAATAAAAAATGATAAAGGGGATATCACCACAGACCCCACAGAAATACAAACTACCATCAGAGATTACTACAAACACCTCTATGCAAATAAACTGGTAAATCTAGAAGAAATGGACAAATTCCTGGACACTTATACCCTCCCAAGACTAAACCAAGAAGAAGTTGAATATCTGAATAGACCAATAACAAGGTCTGAAATTGAGGCCGCAAGTAATAGCCTACCAACCAAAAAAAGTCCAGGATCAGACGGGTTCACAGCTGAATTCTACCAGAGGTACAAAGAGGAGCTGGTACCATTCCTTCTGAAACTATTCCAAACAATACAAAAAGAGGGAATCCTCCCTAACTCATTTTATGAAACCAACATCATCCTGATACCAAAACCTGACAGAGACACAACCAAAAAAGAAAATTTCAGGTCAATATCCATGATGAACATTTATGTGAAAATCCTCAATAAAATACTGGCAAACCAAATCCAACAGCACGTCAAAAAGCTTATCTCTCACAATCAAGTTGGCTTCATCCCTGGGATGCAATGCTGGTTCAACATACGAAAATCTATAAACATAATCCATCACATAAACAGAGCCAAAGACAAAAACCATCTATGATTATCTCAATAGATGCAGAGAAGGTCTTTGACAAAATTCAACAGCCCTTTATGCTAAAAACTCTCAATAAACTAGGCATCGGTGGAATGTATCTCAAAATAATAAGAGCTATTTATGACAAACCCACAGCCAATATCATGCTAAATGGGCAAAAACTGGAAGCATTCCCTTTGAAAACAGGCACAAGACAAGGATGCCCTCTCTCACCACTCCTAGCCAACATAATATTGGAAGTTCTGGCCAGGGCAATCGGCAAGAAAAAGAAATAAAGGGTATTCAATTAGGAAAAGAGAAAGTCAAATTGTCTCTACTTGCAGACAACATAATTATATATTTAGAAGACCCCATCGCCTCAGCCCAAAATCTCCTTAAACTGATAAGCAACTTTAGCAAAGTCTCAGGATACAAAAATCGATGTGCAAAAAATCACAAGCATTTTTATATACCAGTAACAGACAAACAGAGAGTCAAATCATGAGTCAACTCCCATTCACAATTGCTACAAAGAGAATAAAATACCTAGGAATACAACTAACAAGGGATGTGAAGGATCTCTTCAAGGAGAACTACAAACCTCTACTCAAGGAAATAAGAGGGGACACAAACAGATGGAAAAACATTCTATGCTCATGGTTAGGAAGAATCAATATTGTGAATATGGCCATACTGCCCCAAGTAATTTATACATTCAGTGTTATCCCCATCAAGCTACTATTGACTTTCTTCACAGAATTGGAAAAAAAACACCTTAAACTTTATATGGAACCAAAACAGAGCCTGCATAGTGTGCAGAAAGCAGAAACTGGACCCCTTCCTGCCACTTTACACTAAAATTAACTCCAGATGGATTAAAGACTTAAACATAAGACCTAACACCATCAAAACCCTAGAAGAAAATCTAGGCAAAACCATTCAGGACTTAGGCATGGGCAAGGTCTTCATGACTAAAACACCAAAAGCATTGGCAACAAAAGCCAAAATAGACAAATGGGACCTAATCAAACTCCACAGCTTCTGCACAGCAAAAGAAACAGTCATTAGAGTGAATCGACAACCAACAGAATGGGAAAAAATTTTTGCAATCTACCCATCTGACAAAGGGCTAATACCCAGAATCTACAAAGAACTAAAACAGATTTACAAGAAAAAAACAAACAAGCCCATTCAAAAGTGGGCGAAGGATATGAACAGACACTTTACAAAAGAAGACATACCTGAGGCCTACAAACATATGAGAAAATGCTCATCATCACTGGTCATTACAGAAATGCAAATCAAAACCACATTGAGATACCATCTCATGCCAGTTAGAATGGCGATCATTAAAAAATCGGGAGACAACAGATGCTGGAGAGGATATGGAGAAATAGAAACACTTTTACACTATTGGTGGGAGTGTAAATTAGTTCAACCGTTGTGGAAGACAGTGTGGGGATTCCTTAAGGGCCTAGAAATAGAAATTCTAATTTACATGGCAATCCCATTACTGGGTATATATCCAAAGGATTATAAATCATTCTACTATAAGGACACATGCACATGAATGTTCATTGCAGCACTGTTTACAATAGCAAAGACCTGGAACCAACCCAAATGCCCATCGATGATAGACTGGACAGGGAAAATGTGGTACATATACACCATGGAATACTATGCAGCCATAAAAAATGATGATTTTGTCTCCTTTGTAGAGACATGGATGAACCTGGAAACCATCATTCTCAGCAAACTGACACAATGGAAAATCAAACACCACATGTTCTCACTCATAGGCAGGTGTTGAACAATGAGAACACATGGAAACAGGGAGGGGAGCATCACACACTGGGGTCTGTCGGGGGGAAATAGGGGAGTGACAGCGGGGGGTGGGGAGTTGGGGAGAGATAGCATGGGGAGAAATGCCAGATATAGGTAATGGGGAGGAAGGCAGCAAATCACACTGCCACGTGGGTACCTATGCAACAATCTTGCGTGTTCTTCACATGTACCCCAAAACCTAAAATGCAATAAAAAATTTAAAAAATTAAATAATAAAAAAAAACCCATTCTCACAATAACAAGCCTACTCTTGTGATAATGGCATTAATCCATTCATAAAGGCAGAGCCCTCCTGGCCTAATCACTTCTTAACAGTCCCATCTCTCAATATCATCACAGTGGTAATTACATTTCAACATTAGTTTTGGAGGGGACTTTCAAACCATAGCACTTGTCAATCTGAGTACACAGATTCCCTTAAACAAGGCGAGTCACTGCTATTCCAAGTAAGCTAAATTATATCTTATATGAAAATGGTCAATTGGAAATCATTGTTCCTGAACAGTATTATTTGGGTGATTCTAGAACTTTTCCTAAGGAACTGTTCACTAATGTTAAGCCCACAAGGCATAACTGTACTTCAAGAAGCACAGTTAAGAAATTCATTATTTTATTAAGAGATATTGCTGAGCAGTTCGTTCACTGACTGACATCACACTCAACCTCAGAAATCCCTCTGTTTTATTACCAGGAAGCCTGTGCCAGGCACACTCCCACTTCCAGATCTCCTACCTGACCTTGTCTTCTTTAGAGATGTGCAGGGTTGACACTCACCTCCTCGAGGTGTTTCCTCAACTACAATCCGTAGTTCCTAATATTCCAGTAATGGTGATCATCCAAAGGCTCTCCTTCTTTCTCATGTGACTCTGTGATGTGTGTTTCTAAAACATCTCTACAAAAGAGCCCATACTTGTAGAGATAGTGACTGTGTGATGCAGGGGATGGAAAATTTCTATTCTAGTCTATTAGGGTTTCTGGCTGGGCCTAAAAATTAAACTGATATTAACAGATGTAGAGGAGAAAAGCATACACATTTTATTCAGCAAAATTTTACATGTACATGGGGGTTCTAAGGATAAAATAAAGACTCAAAGAAACAGAGCAAAACACTTACAGAGTTGAACAAAAAGTAGCAAATTATGAAAATGTAACAAGACAAAGGGGTTTGGGTTAAAAAGTTAATAGTGAAAAAGTAACTAGTAATTAGAAAGATAAAGGTTAATTTAACAAGATTTGTTTATATAGATTTCTCTTTATTTCCATTCCTCATTTCTGGAGATGAACATGTTTTAGTTTCCCCAAGTGCAGGAAATAAATTTTTCACATGAAGTTTTATCTCCTGCTTTCAGAAAAAATGAAGGAAGATCAGAGTGCCCTTTTGCATCTACTCTTTTTCAAGTTCTTTTAATGCAAAATAATAAGCCAAAATGGCACAGGTGGCATGTTGAGGTTTTTCAGTGTCAACAGGCTTTAAAAACTTCTGCTTTCATGTAAAAATACCTATCAAGTTGGTTTTCTACTCCATTTTATGGAACAGAAAAGATACTATTTTAAAATTACTTGCCAAAGAGGGAACTAGATTGTCCATGAACATACACTACATAGGTCTAGGACTTGCAATATTGGCTGAGCACTAGAGAAGCCTGAGGTGTATAAATTCCATGGAGATTGAGAAGCTCAGCAATAGAACAGTCATTGCTTATTCTACCTCTTATTTTGTAAAGTATTTCTACTATTTGAAAATGTTTTTGATTTTTTTTTTTTTTTTTTTTTTTTTTTGCCTGACAAAATGCTTCTAGGTTCAGCACCAGTTTTGCCTCTTCCATGATCATGACCCATTCTCTAAGTCCCATAACAGGAAATAATTGTGCCTTTTCCCAAAAAAAAAGTCAACTATATTTACTGAGATGATAAAATGTAAAAGAGCTTATTGAGGAATATGAAGTAAAAGGACTGACACTATGTTCATAAATCATCTTATTTAATGTTGCATTAATTCCATGAGATTTCTAGTGTTATTCTCAAATGAAGACACATATGCTAGATGTTGAATACCTTACCCTAACACACTGCTAGAAAGTGGCAAAGATAGTTAGAAGTTTTAGTTTGTTTAAAATCCATAATTTTTATTACATCTAGTTTAGTTCTCTGGCCTCTATAGCAATTGCATCTGAAAAATGGAGGCAAAGACACACGCATATGTATGTTTATTGCAGCACTGTTCACAATAGCAAAGACTTTGAACCAACCCAAATGCCCATCAAAGATAGATGGGATAAAGAAAATGTGGCACATAACCACCATGGAATACTATGCAGCCACAAAAAGGATGAGTTCATGTCCTTTGCAGGGACATGGATGAAGCTGAAAACCATCATTCTCAGCAAAGTAACACAAAAACAGAAAACCAAACACCGCATGTTCTCATAAAAGTGGGAGTTGAACAATGAAAACACATGGACACAAGGAGGGGAACATCACACACCGGGGCCTGTTGGGGGATGGGGGGAATAGGGGAGGGATAGCATTATGAGAAATACCTAATATAGATGACTGGTTGATGGGGTACAGGCAAACCACCATGGCATGTGTATACCTGTGTAAGAAACTTGTACATTCTGCACATGTATCCCAGAACTTAATAAAAAATGGAGACAAAGCTATTTAGTTATGAAAATAGAAATGCTAATGAGTACTGATAACTTTGTCTTTTAGTATGTTTTTTCAAGGAAGAGATTACTTTGTAAGACAGTATTTATTATTTGCAACAAGTTTTCTTGACCCTGCTTTTCATCCATCAAGAAGTAGCATATCACTGAATAAAAAGGTAGAATAGATGACATTTTTGGTTCACAACTTTTATATACACACTCCAGGAAGCCTCAGAGGTATTGCCAGAGTCCCTAAATCTATATGTGCATTTTGAATTGTTTGAAAGTTAAATAATGTGTCTTATGGAAGCATATTAATTTACATGTAGTCTTTAGAACGTATAAAAATAATATTCCCAGTTAAGAAATATTTTACTGAATTCAGAGTCATTTTTACACCTTGAGTATTTTTTAACTAAATGAATACTTAAATAACTGAAAATACAGAGATAATTATTTTATTTTAGAAAGTGGTTTTAGTGCTGATAAAGATTGGGAACTCCTAAAATTTTTTTTTTTTTTTTTTTAAATTTTGCTCCATGTGGTTTTCAGAAGTAAACTAAATTTACTTTTGCACTGCACTGCATTTATCTATCTCTGGAAACATTTTGAAGTACATGGTGGATTTAATCCCATTAATCTTTGGAAATATGATGAGCAGTTCCGTTTCTGATTTCCATAATCAGCTGGCCTAGCTGTAAGATATTATTGCCTTATAGGGACATCTGCTGGTAGATAAAGATCTGGAACAATAAAATACTGTCTTCTGAGTATTTCCCAGGGCATCCCTTTGAGGCTGTAGGCTCACATGCATCTGTTTCAGATAGTGCATGGCTATTCAAGTTCTAAATATTGTATCATTTCACAGTCCAATCCTTCTCAGGTCACATAAAACTTGCCTTCATTTTATATATATATATATATATATATATATATATATATATATATATATACACACACACTTTCTTCCAACAACAGATTCACACGTGTATTAACTTTAAAAAAAAAAAACTGACCACATATTATCCTGGAAACCTCAGGCTTTCTGGAAGCCTATGTAATCTGGGGCAGATGGCATGAGAATTGCAGCACTTGGAGTACACAGACTCCCCACAATAAGCCAGCACATGTTCTGTTACCTGCCTTGGCTTTCCAGATACGCATGATCATCTGAAAAGGAAGAAAGAAAAAGCCACTCTATCTGTTCCCAAATTGCAAAAACAAAAGTAAAATAAATTTAATAATGTTAACTAATTAACATTAAGGCCTTTAATTTTTTTTACAAGGAAAAATATCTTAATAACTTTATCATTAAGTTGAAATACTCCTCTTTCACTCAGCTACACACTATTTTTCAGTCATAATTAGCTGCACTAATTAACTACCACCTATTACTTTAAAAAGGATTACTTGGTGAAAGTAAAGCAACCGGTAGTACTATTTCTACTAACCTTAACCATCACCAGGAGGATGAAATAATTTATTTTCTTTTGGTGTTTTATTGAACAAAGATTACCTTCATACTCTGTCTTTGGAAAAGCAGCACTGTATTAAATCACATATTGTAGACTTAAAATTAAATTGCCCATAAACGTCAATATTGCCAACACTACAGTGTAGTAACTTATTCATGCCACTTCTTTAAACTCACCACACATTAATGTGCTAATGTAATGGAAAATAAAGAATCATCATGTGCCTTCCAAGTACTGCTTTCCCTGTTGTTTATATATGTATTTTGTAAGTGCCTAGAAGACTGTTTCATCAGCTAAGGCATGCCTTGCCAAAAGAAACAACATAATCATTAAATAATTACAACTAAATAATAGCATTGCATACTTTGACAGGTTAGCACACATTCTGTTAAGAGTTGGAAACTTGAGAAAGTGAATAATAAAGCTACTACTCTCACAAAATCCTCAAATGCCAATATGGAAAATAAACTCTTCAAGGATTTTCACCAACCATGTGTTTTTCTTTTTCCTCTTGCCCTCACTGTACAAAAGCAAAAAATATAAAGTTGAATTAACATTCTAAACCAATTAAGTAATTAACTTATTTTTTTTACCAATTTTATCAAATTATAAATCAGAGTCTACCCACATTCACAGTTCTAAAATGCTGAAATCATCATTTGGGGCTCTTTTCCTCTTTATCAATGAAGCAGCAAGATACATATGGGCTCAGATATGAAAAGAATGAGGAAAACCAAGAGAGGAAAATTGGTATTTCAAATGTAATCTAGTTTGTTAAAAATTCAAAAGCAAAAACACAAAGATGTGCCTGAAATGGCATATTACCAAAATTTTCTGTGAAGAGCTTCTCAATTTAACTGAAAAAAATAATTAACAAAAAATGAAATGATCTATTTTATAATTTCTTACAAAATAGCTCCAATACTCTAAGTAGAGGGTCTCATTGTTTTCAATCACCTCATACATATTTCACCAGAATTCTTCAGAAAAGAAAAACAAAACTGGAGAGTGCTTTCTAAACCCTGTCCTTTAGCAAGTAAGTAAGATGTCAATTAAAGAAGTGTTCTCTACCCTTGTAGGTACTGAGCTGTATACAAGCAGACACTACAGAATGTTAAACCCTGTACAATGAGGCCAGAGAAAGAATCACCGCATGACAAGCGGTACGCATTTAAGTATAGAATAGCTAGTTGTTGGAGTTTTTCTTACAGTTTACTTATTCTAGCTTGGAAAAAATATTTCCTTAATTCTATTATTATAAAATTTCACTTGCAAAGACAAAGTTGGCCAATTCGCTACTGCTAATGAGTAAAGAGAATTGGCATATCAAACTAAACATTGCACAAACACAAAACATTGGAAATCAATAAAATAAAAGCAGTAAGTCATTTAAGATATTTTGTTCTTAGGACTTGATATGGAATGATACATTTTTTAAAATGACTATATTGTCTTTGTGGGAGAAAAATGAATCATTACTTAGCATACACCAAAAGAGAATGTTAACATCAGAAGATGAAATGAGATGCATTCATTAAAGAGTGATATTAGTATTGCAAACAACAAAAAATTATAGAAAAATTTAAATTACTTACCTTTCTAGTTCAGTTCAAATGTCCTACAGCTAATTATCATGAGATATTGTCTGGAAATTAACCAGTCATGTTGTGTTCCTATCTCCAGATTTACAATTAGTAATGCTATTAATGTGGTTCCTGTACTTAGCGTTACTAATTATATTGCTATGAACTAATGGTGTTAAAAATAGCAATAGCCATCAACTACCAATTAATGCTTAATGAGAGCATATAAACCCTGGCATTGTAATGAATTTCAAAATTATTGTTGCTTGTATTCCTTTTGTAATCGTGCAAAAATGGGTGTAACCAGTAACCACCGAAGTAGGGCATTGATTGAAAGCATAGCTACCACATCATTGCAGGAAAATCAAGAGAAGAAATAAATGGCTTCTTCAAGGAGTACATATGTTTCTCTTTAACCTTAGAATTCAACACACAGATTTTGGGGAAGATTATTTTCTAGTTACACAATATAAACACACAACTGAAGCATTAATTATAAAGATGTCATTTCAAACCTATGAATAAAACAGGATATCTTTTTAAAATTTGGAAGATGAGGAGAGAGATCCAAGATGGCCGATTAACAACAGCTCAGGATTGTAGCTCCCAGTGAAAGCGCAGAGAGCGAGTGGACGCCGCACTTTCAGACGAATTTTTGTTGCCCACAGACTA